>CALYLW010000905.1:203916-399053 GCA_944989445.1 Ampullaceana balthica
CACCTCACTGAGCCAGTAACCACCAATATCTCACCTCACTAACCACCAATATCTCACCTCACTAACAACCAATATCTCACCTCACTAACAACCAATATCTCACCTCACTAACAACCAATATCTCACCTCACTAACCACCAATATCTCACCTCACTGAGCCAGTAACCACCAATATCTCACCTCACTAACAACCAATATCTCACCTCACTAACCACCAATATCTCACCTCACTAACCACCAATATCTCACCTCACTGAGCCAGTAACCACCATATCTCACCTCACTAACAACCAATATCTCACCTCACTAACAACCAATATATCACCTCACTAACCACCAATATCTCACCTCACTGACCACCAATATATCACCTCACTAACCACCAATATCTCACCTCACTAACAACCAATATCTCACCTCACTAACCACCAATATCTCACCTCACTAACAACCAATATCTCACCTCACTAACAACCAATAGCTCACCTCACTAACCAATATCTCACCTCACTAACAACCAATATCTCACCTCACTAACCACCAATATCTCACCTCACTAACAACCAATATCTCACCTCACTAACAACCCAATATCTCACCTCACTGACCACCAATATATCACCTCACTAACCACCAATATCTCACCTCACTAACAACCAATATATCACCTCACTAACAACCAATATATCACCTCACTAACCACCAATATCTCACCTCACTAACAACCACTATCTCACCTCACTAACCACCAATATCTCACCTCACTAACCAATATATCACCTCACTAACAACCAATATATCACCTCACTAACCACCAATATCTCACCTCACTAACAACCAATATCTCACCTCACTAACCACCAATATCTCACCTCACTAACCACCAATATCTCACCTCACTAACCACCAATATCTCACCTCACTAACCACCAATATATCACCTCACTAACCACCAATATCTCACCTCACTAACCACCAATATCTCACCTCACTAACCACCAATATCTCACCTCACTAACAACCAATATCTCACCTCACTAACACCAATATCTCACCTCACTAACCACCAATATCTCACCTCACTAACCACCAATATCTCACCTCACTAACAACCAATATCTCACCTCACTAACCACCAATATCTCACCTCACTAACCACCAATATCTCACCTCACTAACAACCAATATCTCACCTCACTAACAACCAATATCTCACCTCACTAACAACCAATATCTCACCTCACTAACCACCAATATCTCACCTCACTAACCACCAATATCTCACCTCACTAACAACCAATATCTCACCTCACTAACCACCAATATCTCACCTCACTAACCACCAATATCTCACCTCACTAACCACCAATATCTCACCTCACTAACAACCAATATCTCACCTCACTAACAACCAATATCTCACCTCACTAACCACCAATATCTCACCTCACTAACCACCAATATCTCACCTCACTAACCACCAATATCTCACCTCACTAACCACCAATATCTCACCTCACTAACCACCAATATATCACCTCACTAACCACCAATATCTCACCTCACTAACAACCAATATCTCACCTCACTAACCACCAATATCTCACCTCACTAACCACCAATATCTCACCTCACTAACACCAATATCTCACCTCACTAACCAATATCTCACCTCACTAACAACCAATATCTCACCTCACTAACCACCAATATCTCACCTCACTAACAACCAATATCTCACCTCACTAACAACCAATATCTCACCTCACTAACCACCAATATCTCACCTCACTAACCACCAATATCTCACCTCACTAACAACCAATATCTCACCTCACTAACCACCAATATCTCACCTCACTAACCACCAATATCTCACCTCACTAACACCAATACTCACCTCACTAACCAATATCTCACCTCACTAACCACCAATATCTCACCTCACTAACCACCAATATCTCACCTCACTAACACCAATATCTCACCTCACTAACAACCAATATCTCACCTCACTAACCACCAATATCTCACCTCACTAACCACCAATATCTCACCTCACTAACCACCAATATCTCACCTCACTAACAACCAATATCTCACCTCACTAACCACCAATATCTCACCTCACTACAAACCACCAATATCTCACCTCACTAACCACCAATATCTCACCTCACTAACCACCACTATCTCACCTCACTAACCACCAATATCTCACCTCACTAACCACCAATATCTCACCTCACTAACCACCAATATCTCACCTCACTAACCACCAATATCTCACCTCACTAACCACCAATATCTCACCTCACTAACAACCAATATCTCACCTCACTAACCACCAATATCTCACCTCACTAACCACCAATATCTCACCTCACTAACCACCAATATCTCACCTCACTAACCACCAATATCTCACCTCACTAACCACCAATATCTCACCTCACTAACCACCAATATCTCACCTCACTAACCACCAATATCTCACCTCACTAACAACCAATATCTCACCTCACTAACCACCAATATCTCACCTCACTAACCACCAATATCTCACCTCACTAACCACCAATATCTCACCTCACTAACCACCAATATCTCACCTCACTAACAACCAATATCTCACCTCACTAACCACCAATATCTCACCTCACTAACAACCAATATCTCACCTCACTAACCACCAATATCTCACCTCACTAACCACCAATATCTCACCTCACTAACCACCAATATCTCACCTCACTAACCACCAATATCTCACCTCACTAACCACCAATATCTCACCTCACTAACAACCAATATCTCACCTCACTAACAACCAATATCTCACCTCACTAACAACCAATATCTCACCTCACTAACCACCAATATCTCACCTCACTGACCACCAATATATCACCTCACTAACCACCAATATCTCACCTCACTAACAACCAATATCTCACCTCACTAACCACCAATATCTCACCTCACTAACAACCAATATCTCACCTCACTAACAACCAATATCTCACCTCACTAACCAATATCTCACCTCACTAACAACCAATATCTCACCTCACTAACCACCAATATCTCACCTCACTAACAACCAATATCTCACCTCACTAACAACCAATATCTCACCTCACTGACCACCAATATCTCACCTCACTAACCACCAATATCTCACCTCACTAACAACCAATATCTCACCTCACTAACAACCAATATCTCACCTCACTAACCACCAATATCTCACCTCACTAACAACCAATATCTCACCTCACTAACCACCAATATCTCACCTCACTAACCAATATCTCACCTCACTAACAACCAATATCTCACCTCACTAACCACCAATATCTCACCTCACTAACAACCAATATCTCACCTCACTAACCACCAATATCTCACCTCACTAACCACCAATATCTCACCTCACTAACCACCAATATCTCACCTCACTAACAACCAATATATCACCTCACTAACCACCAATATCTCACCTCACTAACCACCAATATCTCACCTCACTAACCACCAATATCTCACCTCACTAACAACCAATATCTCACCTCACTAACACCAATATCTCACCTCACTAACCACCAATATCTCACCTCACTAACCACCAATATCTCACCTCACTAACAACCAATATCTCACCTCACTAACCACCAATATCTCACCTCACTAACAACCAATATCTCACCTCACTAACCACCAATATCTCACCTCACTAACCACCAATATCTCACCTCACTAACAACCAATATCTCACCTCACTAACCACCAATATCTCACCTCACTAACCACCAATATCTCACCTCACTAACAACCAATATCTCACCTCACTAACCACCAATATCTCACCTCACTAACCACCAATATCTCACCTCACTACGTAACCACCAATATCTCACCTCACTAACAACCAATATCTCACCTCACTAACCACCAATATCTCACCTCACTAACAACCAATATCTCACCTCACTAACCACCAATATCTCACCTCACTAACCACCAATATCTCACCTCACTAACCACCAATATCTCACCTCACTAACCACCAATATATCACCTCACTAACCACCAATATCTCACCTCACTAACAACCAATATCTCACCTCACTAACCACCAATATCTCACCTCACTAACAACCAATATCTCACCTCACTAACAACCAATATCTCACCTCACTAACACCAATATCTCACCTCACTAACAACCAATATCTCACCTCACTAACCACCAATATCTCACCTCACTAACAACCAATATCTCACCTCACTAACAACCAATATCTCACCTCACTGACCACCAATATATCACCTCACTAACCACCAATATCTCACCTCACTAACAACCAATATCTCACCTCACTAACCACCAATATCTCACCTCACTAACAACCAATATCTCACCTCACTAACCACCAATATCTCACCTCACTAACCAATATCTCACCTCACTAACAACCAATATCTCACCTCACTAACCACCAATATCTCACCTCACTAACAACCAATATCTCACCTCACTAACCACCAATATCTCACCTCACTAACACCAATATCTCACCTCACTAACCACCAATATCTCACCTCACTAACCACCAATATCTCACCTCACTAACAACCAATATCTCACCTCACTAACCACCAATATCTCACCTCACTAACCACCAATATCTCACCTCACTAACCACCAATATCTCACCTCACTAACAACCAATATCTCACCTCACTAACCACCAATATCTCACCTCACTAACCACCAATATCTCACCTCACTAACCACCAATATCTCACCTCACTAACAACCAATATCTCACCTCACTAACCACCAATATCTCACCTCACTAACAACCAATATCTCACCTCACTAACAACCAATATCTCACCTCACTAACCACCAATATCTCACCTCACTAACCACCAATATCTCACCTCACTAACCACCAATATCTCACCTCACTAACCACCAATATCTCACCTCACTAACCACCAATATCTCACCTCACTAACCACCAATATCTCACCTCACTAACCACCAATATCTCACCTCACTAACCACCAATATCTCACCTCACTAACCACCAATATCTCACCTCACTAACCACCAATATCTCACCTCACTAACCACCAATATCTCACCTCACTAACCACCAATATCTCACCTCACTAACCACCAATATCTCACCTCACTAACCACCAATATCTCACCTCACTAACAACCAATATCTCACCTCACTAACACCAATATCTCACCTCACTAACAACCAATATCTCACCTCACTAACCACCAATATCTCACCTCACTAACCACCAATATCTCACCTCACTAACCACCAATATCTCACCTCACTAACAACCAATATCTCACCTCACTAACAACCAATATCTCACCTCACTAACCACCAATATCTCACCTCACTAACAACCAATATCTCACCTCACTAACAACCAATATCTCACCTCACTAACCACCAATATCTCACCTCACTAACCACCAATATCTCACCTCACTAACCACCAATATCTCACCTCACTAACAACCAATATCTCACCTCACTAACCACCAATATCTCACCTCACTAACAACCAATATCTCACCTCACTAACCACCAATATCTCACCTCACTAACCACCAATATCTCACCTCACTAACAACCAATATCTCACCTCACTAACCACCAATATCTCACCTCACTAACAACCAATATCTCACCTCACTAACCACCAATATCTCACCTCACTAACCACCAATATCTCACCTCACTAACCACCAATATCTCACCTCACTAACAACCAATATCTCACCTCACTAACCACCAATATCTCACCTCACTAACCACCAATATCTCACCTCACTAACCACCAATATCTCACCTCACTAACAACCAATATCTCACCTCACTAACAACCAATATCTCACCTCACTAACCACCAATATCTCACCTCACTAACCACCAATATCTCACCTCACTAACAACCAATATCTCACCTCACTAACCACCAATATCTCACCTCACTAACAACCAATATCTCACCTCACTAACCACCAATATCTCACCTCACTAACAACCAATATCTCACCTCACTAACAACCAATATCTCACCTCACTAACCACCAATATCTCACCTCACTAACCACCAATATCTCACCTCACTAACAACCAATATCTCACCTCACTAACCACCAATATCTCACCTCACTAACCACCAATATCTCACCTCACTAACCACCAATATCTCACCTCACTAACAACCAATATCTCACCTCACTAACCACCAATATCTCACCTCACTAACCACCAATATCTCACCTCACTAACCACCAATATCTCACCTCACTAACCACCAATATCTCACCTCACTAACAACCAATATCTCACCTCACTAACCACCAATATCTCACCTCACTAACAACCAATATCTCACCTCACTAACAACCAATATCTCACCTCACTAACACCAATATCTCACCTCACTAACAACCAATATCTCACCTCACTAACCACCAATATCTCACCTCACTAACACCAATATCTCACCTCACTAACAACCAATATCTCACCTCACTAACACCAATATCTCACCTCACTAACCACCAATATCTCACCTCACTAACCACCAATATCTCACCTCACTAACCACCAATATCTCACCTCACTAACCACCAATATCTCACCTCACTAACAACCAATATCTCACCTCACTAACAACCAATATCTCACCTCACTAACAACCAATATCTCACCTCACTAACCACCAATATCTCACCTCACTAACCACCAATATCTCACCTCACTAACAACCAATATCTCACCTCACTAACCACCAATATCTCACCTCACTAACCACCAATATCTCACCTCACTAACCACCAATATCTCACCTCACTAACCACCAATATCTCACCTCACTAACCACCAATATCTCACCTCACTAACCACCAATATCTCACCTCACTAACCACCAATATCTCACCTCACTAACCACCAATATCTCACCTCACTAACAACCAATATCTCACCTCACTAACAACCAATATCTCACCTCACTAACCACCAATATCTCACCTCACTAACCACCAATATCTCACCTCACTAACCACCAATATCTCACCTCACTAACCACCAATATCTCACCTCACTAACAACCAATATCTCACCTCACTAACCACCAATATCTCACCTCACTAACAACCAATATCTCACCTCACTAACCACCAATATCTCACCTCACTAACCACCAATATCTCACCTCACTAACCACCAATATCTCACCTCACTAACAACCAATATCTCACCTCACTAACCACCAATATCTCACCTCACTAACAACCAATATCTCACCTCACTAACAACCAATATCTCACCTCACTAACCACCAATATCTCACCTCACTAACCACCAATATCTCACCTCACTAACCACCAATATCTCACCTCACTAACCACCAATATCTCACCTCACTAACCACCAATATCTCACCTCACTAACAACCAATATCTCACCTCACTAACCACCAATATCTCACCTCACTAACAACCAATATCTCACCTCACTAACCACCAATATCTCACCTCACTAACCACCAATATCTCACCTCACTAACCACCAATATCTCACCTCACTAACAACCAATATCTCACCTCACTAACCACCAATATCTCACCTCACTAACCACCAATATCTCACCTCACTAACCACCAATATCTCACCTCACTAACCACCAATATCTCACCTCACTAACCACCAATATCTCACCTCACTAACAACCAATATCTCACCTCACTAACCACCAATATCTCACCTCACTAACCACCAATATCTCACCTCACTAACCACCAATATCTCACCTCACTAACCACCAATATCTCACCTCACTAACCACCAATATCTCACCTCACTAACAACCAATATCTCACCTCACTAACCACCAATATCTCACCTCACTAACCACCAATATCTCACCTCACTAACAACCAATATCTCACCTCACTAACCACCAATATCTCACCTCACTAACAACCAATATCTCACCTCACTAACCACCAATATCTCACCTCACTAACAACCAATATCTCACCTCACTAACCACCAATATCTCACCTCACTAACAACCAATATCTCACCTCACTAACCACCAATATCTCACCTCACTAACAACCAATATCTCACCTCACTAACACCAATATCTCACCTCACTAACAACCAATATCTCACCTCACTAACAACCAATATCTCACCTCACTAACCACCAATATCTCACCTCACTAACCACCAATATCTCACCTCACTAACAACCAATATCTCACCTCACTAACCACCAATATCTCACCTCACTAACCACCAATATCTCACCTCACTAACCACCAATATCTCACCTCACTAACAACCAATATCTCACCTCACTAACAACCAATATCTCACCTCACTAACCACCAATATCTCACCTCACTAACCACCAATATCTCACCTCACTAACCACCAATATCTCACCTCACTAACAACCAATATCTCACCTCACTAACCACCAATATCTCACCTCACTAACCACCAATATCTCACCTCACTAACAACCAATATCTCACCTCACTAACCACCAATATCTCACCTCACTAACAACCAATATCTCACCTCACTAACCACCAATATCTCACCTCACTAACAACCAATATCTCACCTCACTAACAACCAATATCTCACCTCACTAACCACCAATATCTCACCTCACTAACCACCAATATCTCACCTCACTAACAACCAATATCTCACCTCACTAACCACCAATATCTCACCTCACTAACAACCAATATCTCACCTCACTAACAACCAATATCTCACCTCACTAACACCAATATCTCACCTCACTAACAACCAATATCTCACCTCACTAACCACCAATATCTCACCTCACTAACAACCAATATCTCACCTCACTAACAACCAATATCTCACCTCACTAACCACCAATATCTCACCTCACTAACCACCAATATCTCACCTCACTAACCACCAATATCTCACCTCACTAACAACCAATATCTCACCTCACTAACCACCAATATCTCACCTCACTACCATAACCACCAATATCTCACCTCACTAACCACCAATATCTCACCTCACTAACAACCAATATCTCACCTCACTAACAACCAATATCTCACCTCACTAACCACCAATATCTCACCTCACTAACCACCAATATCTCACCTCACTAACAACCAATATCTCACCTCACTAACCACCAATATCTCACCTCACTAACAACCAATATCTCACCTCACTAACCACCAATATCTCACCTCACTAACCACCAATATCTCACCTCACTAACAACCAATATCTCACCTCACTAACAACCAATATCTCACCTCACTAACCACCAATATCTCACCTCACTAACAACCAATATCTCACCTCACTAACCACCAATATCTCACCTCACTAACCACCAATATCTCACCTCACTAACCACCAATATCTCACCTCACTAACCACCAATATCTCACCTCACTAACAACCAATATCTCACCTCACTAACCACCAATATCTCACCTCACTAACAACCAATATCTCACCTCACTAACCACCAATATCTCACCTCACTAACAACCAATATCTCACCTCACTAACCACCAATATCTCACCTCACTAACAACCAATATCTCACCTCACTAACCACCAATATCTCACCTCACTAACAACCAATATCTCACCTCACTAACCACCAATATCTCACCTCACTAACCACCAATATCTCACCTCACTAACCACCAATATCTCACCTCACTAACCACCAATATCTCACCTCACTAACCACCAATATCTCACCTCACTAACAACCAATATCTCACCTCACTAACCACCAATATCTCACCTCACTAACCACCAATATCTCACCTCACTAACCACCAATATCTCACCTCACTAACCACCAATATCTCACCTCACTAACCACCAATATCTCACCTCACTAACAACCAATATCTCACCTCACTAACCACCAATATCTCACCTCACTAACCACCAATATCTCACCTCACTAACAACCAATATCTCACCTCACTAACCACCAATATCTCACCTCACTAACAACCAATATCTCACCTCACTAACCACCAATATCTCACCTCACTAACAACCAATATCTCACCTCACTAACCACCAATATCTCACCTCACTAACAACCAATATCTCACCTCACTAACCACCAATATCTCACCTCACTAACCACCAATATCTCACCTCACTAACCACCAATATCTCACCTCACTAACAACCAATATCTCACCTCACTAACCACCAATATCTCACCTCACTAACCACCAATATCTCACCTCACTAACCACCAATATCTCACCTCACTAACCACCAATATCTCACCTCACTAACCACCAATATCTCACCTCACTAACCACCAATATCTCACCTCACTAACCACCAATATCTCACCTCACTAACCACCAATATCTCACCTCACTAACCACCAATATCTCACCTCACTAACCACCAATATCTCACCTCACTAACCACCAATATCTCACCTCACTAACCACCAATATCTCACCTCACTAACCACCAATATCTCACCTCACTAACCACCAATATCTCACCTCACTAACCCAATATCTCACCTCACTAACCACCAATATCTCACCTCACTAACAACCAATATCTCACCTCACTAACCACCAATATCTCACCTCACTAACCACCAATATCTCACCTCACTAACACCAATATCTCACCTCACTAACCACCAATATCTCACCTCACTAACCACCAATATCTCACCTCACTAACCACCAATATCTCACCTCACTAACAACCAATATCTCACCTCACTAACACCAATATCTCACCTCACTAACCACCAATATCTCACCTCACTAACCACCAATATCTCACCTCACTAACCACCAATATCTCACCTCACTAACCACCAATATCTCACCTCACTAACCACCAATATCTCACCTCACTAACCACCAATATCTCACCTCACTAACCACCAATATCTCACCTCACTAACAACCAATATCTCACCTCACTAACAACCAATATCTCACCTCACTAACCACCAATATCTCACCTCACTAACCACCAATATCTCACCTCACTAACCACCAATATCTCACCTCACTAACCACCAATATCTCACCTCACTAACCACCAATATCTCACCTCACTAACCACCAATATCTCACCTCACTGACCAGTAACCACCAATATCTCACCTCACTAACCACCAATATCTCACCTCACTAACCACCAATATCTCACCTCACTAACCACCAATATCTCACCTCACTGACCAGTAACCACCAATATCTCACCTCACTAACAACCAATATCTCACCTCACTAACCACCAATATCTCACCACACTAACCACCAATATCTCACCTCACTAACAACCAATATCTCACCTCACTAACCACCAATATCTCACCTCACTGACCACCAATATCTCACCTCACTAACCACCAATATCTCACCACACTAACCACCAATATCTCACCTCACTAACAACCAATATCTCACCTCACTGAGCCACTAACCACCAATATCTCACCTCACTAACCACCAACACCTCACCTCAAATCCCACAGGGATGGGGGGCTTGGCTGTCGGGTCATACCTCCCAGCAGCACAGTTAATATCTGAAGCGTTGACTCCCGCGTACCTGGGTTGGAGGGGGGCGTTAGAGTTGTCAACAAAACAAATATGAGATGAGATTTAACGATGACCGGAAGTCTTTAGTTTTAGCCTGACATACACAGCATTCAATCAATTTTTATCAAAATGTTGACATGTACGTTACTATAAGTTGACATGTACGTTATTATAAGTTGACATGTACGTTACTATAAGTTGACATTACGTTACTATAAGTTGACATTACGTTATTATAAGTTGACATTACGTTATTATAAGTTGACATTACGTTATTATAAGTTGACATGTACGTTATTATAAGTTGACATTACGTTATTATAAGTTGACATGTACGTTATTATAAGTTGACAATTACGTTATTATAAGTTGACATGTGCGTTATTATAAGTTGACATCTATAAGTTGCATATATTATAAGTTGACATGTGCGTTATTATAAGTTGACATTACGTTATTATAAGTTACAGCCCTCACACAACTATGGAGACACGTTTTGATTGACAACTATGAGACCGATTTGTTGATTGCACAACTAAGTGACACGATGTTGTTGATTGACAACTATGGGACACGATGTTGTGATTGACACAACTATGAGACACGATGTTGTTGATTGACACAACTATGGGACACGATGTTGTTGATTGACACAACTAAGGAGACACGATGTTGTTGATTGACACAACTATGGAGACACGATGTTGTTGATTGACACAACTAAGGAGACACGATGTTGTTGATTGACACAACTATGGAGACACGATGTTGTTGATTGACACAACTATGGAGACACGATGTTGTTGATTGACACAACTATGGAGACACGATGTTGTTGATTGACACAACTAAGGAGACACGATGTTGTTGATTGACACAACTCTGCCACAGCGAAACGGTCAAAACCTTTTTCAGGCGACCACTTCACGAGACAAACCTGGGTGAAATAGTCACATGTCCTACATGTCTTACCTATTCTTGACCAGAAGTTCCTTTGGTTTCAGTTCTGGCACAGGCGCCTCCACAATCTCAGTGACTTCCCGGAAGTTGGTGCCCAGCGTCTTAGCAACGACCTGCCGCAATTTTGTTGGGACTTGGGTGGACATCCTAATGTTGGGAAGTTTTCTGGGGATACTGCTGGAACAGAGGCGTACAGCGCAATGTGTGAGTACTTTAACAACCATTTTGAAATATCAATCGTTCGACTGGTATGAACAAACTCATGCAGTGGCGTAGACAGCGATACATGGCTGGTGGCCTACCAACTGCGGATCTTTTTTCGTTCTATTAAAGAATTATATTTTTTTGCCCCAAAAGCAGAGTTTGTTGTTAATCTTGAGAGTGTGTTGGCCAAGAGCTAGATGCGTGATGTACCAAAACACAGTGCTCTAATGAATGTAATCACTGTACCACTGAGGGGACGACCACCATCATGCGCATGTATGTTAATGGTGCTGCACTGTACGGAACGGCACAAGTTCGTAATATGCACTCTGCAAACAATCTTCTCCTCATGTAATAAAAGGCTACGTTCCGTACGGTTATCGATAGCGATTAGTCCCTCAAACACATATAGCACAAATACTAGGTCATATTGTGGCACCTCTCCAGCTACTAGGTCATATTGTGGAACCCCTCCCTCCACTCACTAGGTCATATTGTGGAACCCATCCCTCCACTCACTAGGTCATATTGTGGCACCCCTCAACCTACTACTACTAGGTCATATTGTGGCACCCCTCCACCTACTAGGTCATATTGTGGCACCCCTCCAGCTACTAGGTCATATCGTGGCACCCCTCCACCTACTAGGTCATATCGTGGCACCCCTCCAGCTACTAGGTCATATCGTGGCACCCCTCAACCTACTAGGTCATATTGTGGCACCCCTCCACCTACTAGGTCATATTGTGGCACCCCTCCACCTACTAGGTCATATCGTGGCACCCCTCCACCTTCTATGTCATATTGTGGCACCCCTCCACCTTCTAGGTCATATCGTAGCACCCCTCCACCTTCTAGGTCATATTGTGGCACCCCTCCACCTTCTAGGTCATATTGTGGCACCCCTCCACCTTCTAGGTCATTGTGGCACCCCTCCACCTTCTAGGTCATATCGTGGCACCCCTCCACCTTCTAGGTCATATTGTGGCACCCCTCCACCTTCTAGGTCATATCGTGGCACCCCTCCACCTTCTAGGTCATATCGTGGCACCCCTCCACCTTCTAGGTCATATCGTGGCACCCCTCCACCTTCTAGGTCATATTGTGGCACCCCTCCACCTTCTAGGTCATATCGTGGCACCCATCTACACATAAGGTCATTGTAAATATCATTGTACAAAGTAATATCATTGTACCCAGTATAGGGCTGTTAACGATTAATTTAAATTTAATCGTTAACTTTTGAAAAATTAACGATTAATTAATCGTTAATTTCGATTAAAGCCAAAAATTAAAATTTATGATGTCATAATTAACACTTATAAACGTTCTTGTTGAAAATCTAAATAACACTGGAATGTCTCCTTTACACGTCCTCTTTTAACCAACTACGCAAAAAGACAAGTGGTATTGACATTATTTTGTTCAAGGGATGAGCGGGAATAATTGACAATATTACCAGCCGAGCTATACAATCATACAAATGGAACTGACGTAACTGGTATGCACAAAACGGTCTTTGCAAGGAATGACATTATCGGATATCGGTGTTCATTAATTTTCCACCATTGTAGAGGGTTAAAGTTAATGGATTCAGGAACTTTCATCTCCATTTTGTAACGCAGTAATTCATCAGAAGAGCTGTCGTCATTTTCTGTCTCTGAGCAGACTCCATTACTGCCATTAGCTAAATACGCTTTTCATTTGGTTTGATAAGTAGGATTAAGTGTTAGAACAATGGTAGGCAAACTTTATCAACATTTTGAACATTCCCGTCAGTCAATAGTTTAAAACCAAAGTGATCGTGTACTCGTCAGTAAATTTATTATTTATCGGCCGCTATTTATTTAATTATTTTTACTTTTTGACTTCCAATAATTTGTATGTGATGGGTCGATTAATCGTTAAAAAATAATTTAATCGTTAAAAAATTTTAACGATTAATCGAGAAATTAATCGTTAATTTCCGCAGCCCTACTTAAAATATCTACACATAATCCTATTCAGATCATTTTTTGAAACTTGTCATGCTTGTAAAACTCACCAGTAGCATTTTCAGGAGGGGGGGGGAATACGCACCTAGAGTCTGAGGGTGGGGGGGTGGTAACGCACACTTAAACTTATATATTTTGCGGTAACGGGCAAAAAAGTTCGCCAACTCCTGCTGTGAGAGAACCAAACGGAGCTGCGGTTACATCACAAATGCTTTAATGTCAACATCAAACGACGCAGGGTAACAATTGCATACGTTATCTTGTGGGTTCTCAAAGTTAAGGATTATAATTATATTTAATTTTCGTATCTTGATAGCTTACGCCAACCAGCGTCTGATGGCCTACCGACCGGCACATTGAGAAGCACTGATTTTAAGAAAATAATAAAAATTTAAAAAGTCATGAAATAAATTGTAAGCAACCAAATATTTCAGTGGAAGTTTTATTTAAAGTTACCCTTTTGATGTGACGTCATATTTCTTCAACCCCCCTCCCTCCCCCTCGTCACGCATTGTCACAAAAGTGTGACCCCCTCCCCGCCCCTAGGTGCATGACGTCATTTATGGGACGGCCCCTTAGAGAGGTTCGACTACATTAGCAACACGCCAATAAGCCAGTTATCTTATCTTATCTATACAGACGCTCCTTCTATGCAGAAGATAGTTGCGTCCACAGACCATGACGCGGTGGTCGAGTGGCAGCGCACTGGACTGTCGTACCGATGGTCACGGGTTCGAATCCGTGTCAAGGCAAGGGTTTGTTCCCGGGGCCTAGGGCGTCCCTGAGTCACCCCGCTCCGAATGGGTACCTAACACTAACATGTAGTTAGGCGGCTTGGTAATGCGTGGAACCCTCAAAGCCGTGGCCTGTGAATGCTGCATCACTTGCCAACAGATCATCTGCCATGGTCTGTGGACGCAACTATCTTCTGCATAGAAGGAGCGTCTGTATAGATAAGATAAGATAAGATAGATGATCTGTTGACAAGTGATGCAGCATCCACAGGCCACGGCTTTGTGGGTTCCACGCATTACCCAGCCCAGTTAACGGAAGTGCTGAGCTGTAGTCGGCGGAGTGTTACTTAAATTTACTTTTAATTGTGAGTTTCAATCGTTCTGTATGAGATAATGAGTATGACCCATTGACACTTTTGTTTTTATTTATAATACACGTTACTTCAAGTTTTGCTGTATTCTTTATTAAAGCAACAATGCTCCGTTTTATCCACCAATTTATTTGGTATTATTTAGTAAATAATAAACTGCAAATTACTATTGTTCCTGTCTTATGCATTTTTTATATTCACGTTGTATGACTGTCACTGTCAGACTACGTAATTATTGTCATAAATAAGATAAGAGAAATTCAGTTATTTTTTCTAACAAATGAAAAAATAGCAAAGCTGAAACTTGTCAATTTATCAAGGGCGCCAAAATAAATTAGCCAAGGGCGCCAAAAACCTAGTTACGCCTCTGGATTAGTGCTTCCAGTCTCTGTAACAAATGCATGAGTTTGCATGATAAAACGTTTTGGGGTTTTTGTTTACAAGTGTGTAAATGTGAACAGTGTGAGGAACTTTCTCGACAGTCCTGCTAAAAGTAAAAGCTTTGTGAGGCTCGTTGATTTGGACATTAGCCATGGTATCGCTGTACTTGATCTCAATTTCATTAACAGTCATTAAGTCATTGTCATTAAGAGTTATTAAGTCATTAAGAGTCATTAACAGTCATTCATTACACCGTTTAAACATCTGGAAGAGATCCACACTGAAAATAAAAACTTTATTAAAAAATTTATGGCAACATTACCTGAATACCGAATGTGTACTTGACTTGATGGGACGGCACGGGCAAACAACAAACTGTCGATTGATATCCAGGCTTCTGTTCCAGGTCTACTTACACCCACCCTGATAAGACGTTGTTTCTTGTCAGTGGTCGTCTGCCAAAGATCTAGTTAGCCCATGCCCCCCACCCATGTCATGTACACCCACAAAGGACGCTGTTATCTCACCCTCCTCGGGCTGGGCTTTGGTTTTGTTGTTTGTGGTGTAGAGCAGTGCTTCTCAAACTTTAAGTGATGTGGTGTAGAGCAGTGCTTCTCAAACTTTAAGTGATGTGGTGTAGAGCAGTGCTTCTCAAACTTTAAGTGATGTGGTGTAGAGCAGTGCTTCTCAAACTTTAAGTGATGTGGTGTAGAGCAGTGCTTCTCAAACTTTAAGTGATGTGGTGTAGAGCAGTGCTTCTCAAACTTTAAGGGATCCGGGATGTGGTGTAGAGCAGTGCTTCTCAAACTTTAAGTGATGTGGTGTAGAGCAGTGCTTCTCAAACTTTAAATGATGTGGTGAAGAGTGTATAGAGTAAGAGTTACGACCTACGTCACGGTGAGAGGGAAAGACAGGCAGGGGCGTTGACGTTGTTTTCTATTTGACAGGGGCGGCAGCTTTTCATAAAAGAGGACGGCAGTTTATCAAATGAGAGGGACGGCAGTTAATTATATGAGAGGGGCGGCAGTTTTTTTTTATATGAGAGTGTTAATTTAATTACCCATCGTAAAATTTTGTTTTCAATTAATCTCTCCGTAATGTAACATTAACATTGAAACAAGAGAGATAATTCGTGCTGCTTCCATTGTTCTTTGGGTCAGTAGTGCACACTACATACCCACTTAGAAATCTATCATATGAAATGGACAAAAAACATTTTAGGTCAAGAAAACAAGGGGAGTAATCCCTGTCTAGTCGTCTGTGATTCGCGGCTTCTCGTCTGCTGATGACGGTGCAAAGAATGGGACAGAGGGGTGAATACACAATACCAGGAGTTGGTCGTCTGACAAGCCTGGAGACAAGGCCACAGGTTGTAAATGTAACAATAAAGGTAATAATAATAGTATAATAGTAACATCAGAGACGAGTTTCTATTGTCATCATGGGAGAGCACCAGATACAAATTGTTTTAGCTTCTTTTTATTTCATTTCTATAATAGGGATCTTTTATTATGAAGACACAATTTAAACAGTCTAGGCCTATCATTTAAGTTTATTTTACTGGAGAGTGTGTATTATAGACCACTGAAAGGTCAACAAGCAGAGGGGTGGGGTTCTTTCAGACGGGTATACATAAGACATGCATCCCAAACATGAAATATGACCACCACCTACATATGACACACCACCGAGATGTGACACACCACCGAGATGTGACACACCACATGTAACACACCGAGATGTGACACACCACTAACATGTGACACACCACCGACATGGGACACACCACCGAGATGTGACACACCACTGACATGGGACACACCACCGAGATGTGACACACCACCGACATGTGACACGCCACCGAGATGTGACACACCACCGAGATGTGAAACACCACCACCACCGATGGAACACACCACCAACATGTGACACACCACCGACATGGGACACACCATCGAGATGTGACACACCACTGACATGGGACACACCACCAATGACATAACACACCACCGACATATAACACACCACCAACATGTGACACACCACGGACATGGGACACAGCACCGACATGTGACGCACCAACATGGGACGCACCACCGACATGTGATGCACCACCGACATGTGACACACCACCGACATCCCATCGAGTCTGTTTTGTGAACACGTTGGTATAAAGGTAAAAATGAGCACCAGACAAGGTGGTCAAAGAATGTATATATATTTACAAAAACTAGTTCACCATAAACATAAAGATCTTAAATTTTGTTTATACAATCTCAGATTTAAGATTTTTGGTTTTCATATTGGAATAATTACAAGTTATAACAAAAATGACAAAACTAAATAAAAAGCCAATCAAAACTATTACATTTCAATTCTTTAATAACATAAACAAAATTTTATGACTCATAAATCTATTTAACATACAAAATAAAAACACTTGAAAATATATATTTCTAAAAGGTAAATGTCTTAATCATCTGCTGTATTCTAAACAAGGGTCACAAATGTAAGATTTTCTTAAATTTTTTATGTTTTCATGATAATAAAATAACCAATTGGTGCAATGAAAATTCAATTGAGAATCTTGTGATTATTGGGTGAAAGTAAAAATTCTAAAAATATAAGAAAATCTTGGTCTGTTCAGCTGCCAAGTCATTATATGAGATTGTGTGTGGCAACGTTATCCAATAATATTGTGTGTGGCAACATTATCCAATAATATTGTGTGTGGCAACGTTATCCAATAATATTGTGTGTGGCAACATTATCCAATAATATTGTGTGTGGCAACGTTATCCAATAATATTGTGTGTGGCAACGTTATCCAATATTACATTCACAGTGCACTTTTCTCAGTCAGCTCAACAACAACTTTGCCAACATTGCCCCTTGAGTACATGTACTGGAATGGAAAACAATGACAAGTTTAATCAATGAATGACAGGTGAATCAATGAATGACAGGTGAATCAATGAATGACAGGTGAATCAATGAATGACAGGTGAATCAATGAATGACAGGTGAATCAATGAATGTCAGGTGAATCAATGAATGACAGGTGAATCAATGAATGACAGGTGAATCAATGAATGACAGGTGAATCAATGAATGACAGGTGAATCAATGAATGACAGGTGAATAAATCAATGAGAGGTGAAACTAAGCAATAACAGAGAAATCCATTCAATACATTGTGACATGTGTTCAATATTGACAATAGAAAACTTGGAAAGATAACTAATCACTCTCTACATGCCTCAAGTATTTATTTCATATCATAGGTTAAAAATTTGCATTGAGTTTATGCACACACAAAATGGAAAGTTTTCTGGGGCAAAGGAAAGGTCATTGACCCCTGTCATAGTTGATTGTTTTTAAAATGCTTGAATATCAGTGACAATATTATTAACTCACACAAAAGCGTGTCCATTATGAGTAATTTAGACTTTTATTTTTTTTAATTTACTTACCTCAACAGCATCCACCACTTTATCCAGTCCAACAAAAGGTCCAGTTGGAACTCCGACACCTTTATCCGTGAAGACCTTCAACTTCCCCTGAAGGTACTGTGACGTTAACAACTGAAGATGTCGTGGGGATTCCTTGCGACCATGGGGCAGGAAGAATCCTATGATGCTCCCAGATTTAGTAAGGAGCTGTGACCATATAATATGAAACAAAATTAAATTAACCACATTGATAAGTGCTGTCCAATGCTAGTCTGATCAATGTTACTTGCTACCCTGATCATCTCTGTTAGCTCCAATATTTTTTATTATTTTTGTAGAATAATTAAAATTTGAAAAGTTATGAAATTAATTGAAGCCAAAAATAAAGAATAAATATCATCATTTATTTTAACAAATAAAAATCAACAGCTTTTGTATTGAAATAATATGTATGTAAATTTTGTATCTTGGAAAATAACAAAATCCCCTTTTCTAAACTTTTTTTACAAGACAGGGTAAAATTTAATTACATTTACAGTAGAAGTCTGATAATCCGGCACGTTCGGGACCGGCTCGGTGCCGGACTACCGGAAATTCCAGTCTATCGGGCGGTGCCCCTTCTTTTTAGTGTAGGATTTGCCGTAAAACAAATGTACTTTGTTTTTTTAACTACATATATACATACATAAATCGTAATTATAACAACAATTAGGTTAATAATTAAACTACAAATACAGTATGCAAATACAACAAAGTTTATTTTACATTTCATATTTTACACGTACTGTAAAACATATTTCACTTATATTAAAAAAGTCACGAATGTCTTTTTGTTTTCTTGAATTTTGGCGTTTAGTATAAAATTTATTTCTAATGATATGGAAATCAATAATTTCTGAAGCACTTTGTTTATAAACTGTTTCAAAAGTTACGTACGTCACTACAGATGTACTGTATTACAGTAGAGAGTACTGAGACACTGTTTACTGCGATGTGAAAGGACACAAAACAACAACGCACACAAAAATGGCGAAGACGCTTCGTGATTGATTAACTGTGCTGCACTGCACCTGTATTTGTTGTGACAGCTGAGACTGAGACTAGCCGGCCGCTAATTGTTTCCGAACAATACCGAGTGCTTCCGGATGATCCCAAACTACCCCGAAAACTTCCGAATAGCTCTTGAGCGTTTTTATTTGCTTTAAAGACACACTTTTGGAGAAAACCAAAATGTTTACAATTTTCCGGAGCGATGCCGGACTATCGGGCATTCCGGACTGTTGGATGCCGGACTAATGGACTTTTACTGTACCACTAAATTGAGTAAAACCATGTTCACTTGTTTATTTTGTTTTTACTCACTTTAAATATCATAAGAAACAGTTCTTTATTTTAAGATTAATTAATGTTACATGTATACAAATGGACAAACAGAACTTTTCAGACTTTCTTTGATCAGCAACAGAACCAATGTTTACCAACTTACAGATAGTGGGATATTGATTGTACTAGAATGTTCCATAGTGGAGAAGTCTTTACTTTTTGCACCCTCGTAGTTGGAGATTGATCCAATCACAATGATGCGACCAAAGATTGCCAAACTAGAAAATAAATTTTTAAAATAACACATATTTTATACATTGAAAAAGTGAAATTTTCAAAGTGCACAATAAACTAATTGAGATACAATAAAAACCTAACAATCCATCTTGCATTCTTACACAGTATTTAATATTCTAATTTACCGACTTTACTTTTTCACTGCTGCATCAAGCATTTCATTTCCAACAGACTCATACACAACGTCAATACCTTTCTGTGAAGTTTTGGGAAAAAATATTTTTTTAAATGTTAATAACTTTCTACATTTTTATTATCAAGTACAGTATATGCTTTAGGAACATGTTTAAAGAGCAACCTAATTCCATTGTAGGAATATGCTGTATCAATCATTTAAAGAGAATACAATTTTTCTTATTACCATTTCATTATAACTATATTTGCCTTAAATTGATGAAATTTGGAGAATATTTAGAGAAAATATTAATGCAATTAAATATCTTGAACACTCCCTACTTACAGGATACTCTCTAGACAAAACGTCTGACAGGTTTTCCTTCTTGTAGTTCACTGTCCTATCACACCCAATACTCTATAAATATATAAGATTTATTGTTGACATTTTTTCCAGCTATAGAATTTATTTTTAATTCCAAAGTAAATACATTTGTTTTTAATGAACTGGAAATAGAATCTTGTATCAGTGACTGCATCATTGAATAAAATTTAAACTCAGTTTTACTATTTTTTTATATGTTTCTTTTAGACCACATTTTATTTGACTACTTAATTACATATTGAGAAAATTCAAATGGTTTGAAGCAGAGCTGATGTGCAGAAAACAATCATGCATTTACTTAACGTAACAAAATCTTATTTAAATTCCCAAACTGCTCACTTTGAGGAATTGAGCTTTGTCATCACTGGAGCATGTTCCAATCACATGACAGCCTGCCTGTTTGGCTATTTGAACCTGTTGATAGCATTACATGCAATATAGTGGAAATATAAATATATTATTTGTATTCAAATTTTGATATTAAAAGTAAAGTAAGAGGGTCATAGCCCTGTAGAGGAGAGATAAAATCCATGAATACTACTCATATTCTAACATGAGGATTTTTTTTCCATATTATAATAAATAAATTACCTTGTTTCCCTACATAAAGAATAATTGGCATTTATTTTCACACATGAACAACACATTTTTTGAATGTTAAACTTACAGCAAACTGTCCTGTGCCTCCAGCAGCAGCTTTAAAAAAAAGACGAGATAGAAAAAAAATGTTACAGTGAATTTATTGAATCATTTAAATTCATTATGTCATAACCCATTTAATTATTATCTAAAAAGTTATAACAGCTGAATGATATTACTTATATTTGTAGTTGCTAAGCAGCTAAATTATGTTATCGTATAAACTCGTTCTAAAGCCGCCTTTTTTTTGAAAAAATCTAGGGGAAAATGTTGGGGGGGTCGGCTTACGAGCGGGTCATAGGCATTGTTCCCTCTAAGGTTCGTTGTCCATGTGCAAAGCCAAATAACTCGTGTGCAAAGTTGCACAGCATCTGTTTTTTTGCAATATTCTACTAAATTTGCTGCATGGTAATTCTAAACTGCTGCGCGGCGTCGTTGAGATATATGTGCGGCCGTGCAGCCTAAAGGGAACATTGGTGATAGGTGATTACTGCATGTACATCGAATATCGGTGCTGTTATTGTAGATCATCAAGTTTCTTGTCTACATTCTACAAGATTCGACTGCTCTACCTGAAGCTATAAAATATTATTAAACATCAGCACTTACCTTATTTATTTTTGTGAATGTTTTAATAAATTGTGTTACAAATTTTGTTTTCAAAAACGAATTTTAATGTACGCGCTTTCGATACTGTTTACCAAAAAAACAACAAATACCGGTAACTCTTGGGGTCGGCTTACAAGTGGGTTACACACTTTCTATACAATTCTCTACCAAAAAGAGGGAGGTTGGCTTATGAACGAACGGGCTAAAGAACGAGTATATATGGTACTTCAATTTTAAATTGTGTGCAATGTTCTCTCTAAGGTGCTGTCACGTGAAAAGTCACGGGTTTGACAGCAAAGAGAAAAGGGGAGCGAACATGCGTTAAGAAAGGAATGCGATTGTTTATGAGGTCAACTGAAGTCCAAGGTCCAGCCTATTAGTGTGGTCACTGAGTCGGGCGGACACGTGGGTTATGGGAGGTGTGTAGTTGTAAGAGGTCAAGACAAGATTGTTGAGAAGTTGACGTATTTATTTGTGCTATTTGAGTTCTAGAAATCACTGTTGTGTATTGTGACATATGTGTATATATTGGATCTTTCGTTATTAAAGAGCGTTTTCCTTGACTTGAAGTGTTGCAAAGAATTGTTGTGCAGGAGAGGATAGTATTTCATTACGCCCACAAACACATGTGAAAGTAAATCAGGATATGTGAAAGGTGCGTTTATCCGTAAGCAAAGTATAAAAAACTTGTGTGCATAGTTGAACAATGATCATTTTTTGTTCTATATTTTACAAAATTAGGTCATTCTAATCTGCTGCGCTGCAGCGGTCAGATATCTGCGCCACTGAAATGGAACATTGTTTGTGTGTAATGTGTCCAAAACTAATAAAAAATAATTACCTGTGACAAGCACAGTCTTTCCAGGTGAAAGATCTCCATTCTAGGCAGGAAAATTTTTAACAGTATTAATTTGAAAACAAGCAGATTACTATTACATGTAGTTAGTAAATATTGCAATATTAATGTTTAAAATAAATAGCCAAAACTATTTTATATCACTAGTCATAAAATGACAAGATTATTGTGCAAAACTACCAACTCATAATTAAAACTACTAATTAATTTGTTAATCAATGCTATTGATATGCAAGGTTTCATGGTTTTAAGAAATAAAGTATTTACCTCGTTTTATTCTTCTTAATAAAATAATGTATCCCTACTAATATAGATTATTTTATAATGGATTATTATTTATTTTAAAATGATCCTTTTTTTCTTTACAATAGTACAAATTGCATAGCTTGTATTAAATTCTTCACACATGTCAACTCTTTATTTATGTCCTACCTTCTCCAACGCTATAGAGGCTGTCAACCCACTAACCATAAAGGTAAGAAACGCTGGATCACATGTTGGGATCGGCATAACAGAACTGTCATCAACAACCTTCAACAAAACGAAGAGGTCAAGTCATTCCAATAAAGAAGATCAGAAAAGCAATTTAAGTAACTTTTTTTTGTTTCTCATTTATAAATTAGTTTAACACTGTCACTCACATCGTAGTCTTTAAAGCATCCAAATTTGGAATATACGACATTCTGTCCAATTTTTGTTTTTGCCTCTGGCCCAGCTGTGACCACCTCTCCAATGGCCTGAAAAATGTATTTAATAATTTGTAAGATTCTTTAATATACAAGCATGGAGAATTCTCATTATTAGATTGTAATTTTATTTGTTATGAATTCCCAATTAGATCAATTTAAAAATATAGAATTACCTCAAATCCAACAGGAAATGGGGGTTTTCGTGTTGGGTCATATCTACCAGATGTGTAATTAATGTCTGAAGCATTGATACCGAGAAATCTGTACATAGATGAATTACAAAATAGTTACAAACAAGAAATCTTCACAAGCCTGTTAAAATTTTTATGAGAATTACTTCCTTTGCAATTCACAATGAGGAAACCAAGAACAGCACATTCAAAAAAAATTCTATACAGTTGTTTCTTTTTTAATTACAGAATATAGTATAGCTTCGGAGACCGTGTAGTAGATTGTAATTAGAATAAGTCTTGACATGGATGAAGCTAGATCTGATTCAAAATTAGCTAAAGCTATAATAAAAACCCATGTTAAGGAGGACGATGTGCCAAAATCAAAGATCTTAACCATCATAAACTTTGACCAACTTGCATCAAGTAAAAATCAGCAGTGTATTAATCTACATCCCTCTATATAATATTCAATCTTCATCATCAGTCAAAAAGTTAATTTAAAAAATACCTGTTTTTTACAAGAATTTCTTTTGGGCCTGGGGAGGGCACAGCAGTTTCAACCACTTCAGTAACATCACGGAAATTTGAGCCAAGTTTCTTGGCAATGATTTGTCTCATCTTGACCGGAATCTGACGAGTGCCCATTCTGACAACTGAGAAAGTGCATAAAAAATAGTTTTTATTTCAAAATGCTTGCCATAAATTTTTTAAGCTCTGGATAATTTGGTCTTTGAAATATTGTCCGTAGTTGGTTTAATGGTTTTAAAAAAGAGAAACCAATTTCTATCGTCTATATTGCTATACTATTAATATTAGATAGTCTTGTTTTTTTAAAACAGTTTTTAATTGTTAAATATAAAAATAATAATGTTAATATCAGTATGTGGTTTGTATCAAACTCTACAAACTGTATTTATTAACTGAATTAAAATTCTATTTGTGGTGAAAAAGTAGTTAAGACTTTCAGGGGCTATTTTTTGCAATGTATTGACAGTGAGTTAATTTTTTAAGGATAAAATAACGCCATTTTATTATAGTATTACTTAATTTTACATTGACATGTCTTGGTGGACTACCTGCTACTGCTTTGGCTAACATTGGTCAACCAATACTTATAACTTATACTATAACTCAACTGCAATAACAGTATGTTATGATCTTAAACTTAAATTAATTCAGAATTTCGTTTCAGACGTTTGGACCTTTCACTGAAATTTTTCTAAAAAAACTTTTAACTTTTCAAAAATTAAGTACATGGTATTCATTTTTATGCAATCTTATTAATACATTTTATTTAAATTGTGGTAAAGATGGTAAATGGTATTTTTAATATTTTTGCTACCTGTGTGGAACACTATTTAATATTATAGATCAAAGCTTCTCAAAGTCGTGGTCCTCAACCGATGCCGGTCCGTCTGTCATCCGCCGCAGGTATGCAGGAGTTAACAAGAAAGGACCAAAAAATCTAATAATAATTCTCCATATTCATCCATTGAAACTAACCATATGGAATTTGTCAATTTTAGGCAATACCACATAAAATTAATTAAAAAATTAAAAATTAAAATTCGCTACCACATCAGTACAGGGAAAATAGTGCACCAGTCCCGGGTGCAACAGAAATATTCTTGCCGGTCCGCCATACTAAAAAGTTTGAGAAGCACTGTTATAGATATCAGTATGTGAATGTGTGTATGCAAACTCAATAAGAAATAAATTCAAGCATTTTATCTTTTCATACAGACAATTGTTTTTAATTTCTTTAAATTAAATAATAATAAATGTAAAAGAATAAAAAGTTTTATAATTTATAGCCTAAATAAATTTCTAGTCTACATTTAATCATTTTAAAAAATCAAATGTTTTTTTTATAATTTTGTTATGACTATTTAAAATGTAAATGTATCATATATAGCAGTGCTTCTCAAACTTTTTAGTATTGTGGACCGGCAGGAATTTTTTCCATTGCACCAGGGACCGGTGAACTATTTTCCCTCTACTGACGTGGTAGCAAAATGTCCTTTCTTGGCAACTTCTGCGGACCGGCATCGGATGGAACACGGACCAGCACCGGTCCGCGGACCACCACTTTGAGAAGCACTGATATATAGTATTGAGTATATTATCTTATCTTATCTATACAGACGCTCCTTCTATGCAGAAGATAATTGCGTCCACAGACCATGACAGATGATCTGTTTGGGCAAGTGAAGCAGCATCCACAGGCCACGGCTTTGTGGGTTCCACGCATTACCCAGCCGCCTAACTAGTGTTAGTGTTAGGTACCCATTCGGAGCTGGGTGACTCAGGGACGCCCTAGGTCCCGAGAACACATCCTTGCCTTCACATGGATTCGAACCCGTGACCATCGGTACGCCAGTCGAGCGTGCTGCCTCTCGACCACCGCGTCGTAATTTATATTAAATAAATTATAATTACTAATTCTAATTATTTGTTAAAAGAATTGAATGTCTGAAAGTGTTCATGAATAATGATAGTTAATGATTTAAGTTTAAGTATCCTATATAGTAAAAGGCAAGTTTCTCTCCGTTCTGTTTGGCCATCTATAGCGATTGGTCCATCAAACACATATGACTCCTACAGTCTACAGCCAATCATATTGAACACGTTTACGCGGACGTTCAAAATAAGTTATTTTGGTGCAGTATTTCTTCAGAGACTTTATTTTGAGTTATGCGTGTTGGGATTTATAGTTAAAACTCTGTTTTGACGAGTTATTTATTTTAACTATAATGCATAGTTTTTTTACGTGATGTACATGTATTCCAGCAGTCAAGACGGCTGTGGAGGGGGGGAGTTACAACAACATGCCACTGAACCGAACGGTGGCGGAACGTCCTTGGACGGCCTTTGTTGCTCGTAATTAATATATGCCTTTGTCATTGACATTGCCATTTGTCCCACAAATTATTGGTCACCAATAATAATAATATCGAATTTTTAATAATTCCATATATTTGTATAGTTAAATATTTTTATGTAGAATTAATGTTTGAACAGCAAACTGAAAATGTTATAATGTCGCTCAAGTGGTAGATTGCTGAATAAGTAGGCTAGAGACTGTTATCACTGTTGTTAAACAGTTAATGATTTAAACTGATTACTTTACTCACTTTACTGTGTGACTTAACTTTCTGGCGCGCGAATATATTTTAATTATAATAATTTTTTTTTCAGTAAAAAAAAGGGCAGATTAATAGTATTACAGAAAAAGTATCACTCGTTTTCTAAGCCTAAGCCTACCTTTAATTATATTTATTTATATGCCATCCAGATCCAACAGACCTGACTGACCTGTTGTTTAGTTGTTTTTTGTTTGTTTGTTTTTTTGGGAAACTACGGAGTCACCTCGTTCGTTTCACCTAAACCTTTTGGACTTAGAACTTAAAAATATAATTATAAAAACACGTAGTGTATTGCCATTGGGACTTAGGGCTTAGGGGTGGGGAAATGGTTGGTGGGGATTGAAACTAAACAATAAAATATATGAATGATGATTTTGTAAAAAGACATCCCCAAATTATGTTTTAAATACAAGAAACATTTTTTATTAGTAAATTGTGGCAAGGTGAATTCTTAATTTTATTAAGATATTTTTTATTAGTAAGAGACGGGTCCCGGAAGTCGGAAGCAGTGTGTGAATGATTATAATTATAACATGCTTTATTTCGCACTTCGATAAGTTGGAAATGATAGGCAACCTCCAAAATTGTCTCCAAGGAAGCGGAACGATGTTGAGGTGTTAATTTATGAACATTTGAAGCAAGATTGACATCTGACCTCTTATTCTTATGATAATGACTTACTAAGACGGACAATGCCTTTATTCAGAACGGTGCTTTCGTTGCGATTTCCCCTCTTGGGTGACCCAATCTAGTTCTAAAAACACAAGTCTCAATTTTATTGCCATTGTCATTGAAGGAATGTCGCCATGGGCGCCCGCAGAAAATTTTCTAGCGGCAAAAAAATTTCAAGTGATTTTCCCCCCATAATTCTTAGCGCTATACCGTACTATACGCAGATTTTTGACCGGTCACGTGACAGTTAAAATTCTATACAGATCAGTTCTACTTGTCGTTTATTAATATTGTGATAAAATATACACTATACACGTAGGCTACACCTTTTACTTATATGGAAGTGTCAGGATCATATAACCCAGACACAAAGCTTCTGATATAAGATTTTTTAAAACTTCATAAATTCATATGGGGCCGTCCATAAATGACGTCACGCACCTAAAAAAAAAGGGGGGGGGGTCACACTTTTGTGACGAGGGGGAGGGAGGGGGGTTGAAGAAATGTGACGTCACATCAAAGGGGTAACTTTAAATAAAACTTCCACTGAAATATTTGTTCGCTTACAATTTATTTAATGACTTTTTGTTTCTTTTTTTCTTCCTAAAAATCAGTGCTTCTCAATGTGCCGGTCGGTAGGCCATCAGACGCTGGTTGGCGTAAGCTATAAAGACACGAAAATTAAATCTAATTATAATCCTTAAGTTTGAGCATCCACAAGATAACGTATGAAATTGTTCCACTGCGTCGTTTGATGTTGACATCAAAGCATTTGTGATGTAACCGCAGCTCCGATTGGTTCTCTCATGGCAGGAGTCGAACTTTTTTGCCCGTTACCCAAAATATACAAGTTTATGTGTGCGCTACCCCCCCCCCTTCCCAACCCTCAGACTCTAGGTCCTGTTCACATGACTCGGGGATTTGGGGGAGCGTCGTTAGCCCGAAAATGCTACTCGTGAGTTTTACAAGCATGACAAGTGTCTAAAAATGATCTGAATAGGATTATGTGTAGATATTTAAAGTCAAAACGACACGGAATATCCATTTTCTTTAAAAGGATAGGGGGGGGGGAATCTATTTGATAGAATTAAAAACGTTTTAAGTTTGATATAATTGTTCGATTGGTTTTTGGTCAAACGCCCCTGGCCATTCTAGTCTTCTAGATATAATGGTAAATGAGCCCATTTAAAATTAGTCAAGTATTCATTAACTTTATTGAATGCATCAATTCTTGACATCGCAATTCGAGAGGAGCACAAAACAACTTTTCTTCTTAGCTCAGTTTTATAAGGCATTAATTTTAAATATCACAGAAAGGATACATGATACCGACAAATCATGTGGATTAAGATTATTGTCACTCGTGTCAATATAAATGAAAGTAGGGTAGATTTAGGTGTCTTCGTATAGTACGTAGGTTAAAAATCTACTTAGTTGTCAATTTTTTTAAAAAAATGCATTTTCTGGAAGGAACCGGTTCAATAATGGGCATATGTTCCAAGCGTTCATGTACACATGACGTATTTTAATATATCTAGTGGATTGTAGTGGATGTTATATGTCCCAAATGAGTCTGCATTGCATTACCCCCAAGAATTCTCTTTTTGACCCCAGATGACGATATTAACGTCTGTTCGCCGACCTCTTTCTTACGGGTTGCCCGTCAGTCAATTGAGGGATTTTTTAAAAATACATTTTAAAAATATTATTTTAAAAAAAAATTCTAAACAAAGACGTTAACCGTGATGATAAAAAGTCAATGTTTAATTTGCATGCATTAAAATAAAATATAATATATATCAGGATGAAGGATGTTAACACAGTTCGTTTTCTGAAGGCCGGTTAACTTTTTTTTTAAATGCTTCACACGGGTTACGATATTACACTGTAGATCTTCACTAAATAAATAATAAATACTTAAATGACCACATACGTGATTTGAAACATACTTATTTTCAAATAGAAAATAAAGTGTTTTTTTTTGTTTTTTTTTATTTATTTTTTTTTGTTAGGTCAAAGATTTGTGACGTATTTTTAGAAGGGGGGTCTAAGTTTTTGTGACGACGCGTGACGAGGGGTCAAAAATCGCGTGACGTCATTATGGACGGCCCCTATGCTTCTGACTATGTGGTTCAAATGTTGTGCGAAGGACTTTTGAACTCAAAGTAACAGGTGGTGGATCGAATTTCGTTTCAAGACTTAATTTTTTCTTCTTTTTTTTTCTTTTTAAAAATTCTTTTAAATTTATTCTTTTTCTTTTTTTCTATTTTCTTTCTTTGCAATTTCTTTTGTAACTACTTTCTATTATCTATAATTTATAATCATGAGGTATTGTAAGTATGGCATTTTCTGGAAGTGTTGACAGTGGGGGGATGAATCCGCGTGCTGGGGGGGGGGTCAAGCAGGGGCGAATTAAGACTGCACGGGGCCCCTGGCTGCAATTCAAACTGGAGCCCTATCGAGCCAGCGTCCCTTTCAATAAAACGATTGCTAGCAGCTAATATAAGTATTATAAGACTGTAACTTGTAACTATTCAGCCAAAAAGATTATTCATGAAGAAAAAAACCGAACACGAAGAAATTTGGCGGTATCCTAAAATTGAGTGTAAAAAGAAAAAAACAATTTTTTATAAACATAATTATTTTTTTCAAATATAATAAAATAGCAACAAAAAAGAAAGAAAAGAATCCACCGCTGGGGATCGATCCTCAGATCGCTTGCAACGCAAGCCTAAGCGACGAGGAGAGATTGGCGGAAATAGTAAATTAAAAAAATAAACAATATTCTTTAATATTAATATTTTCTCTTATTGAGCCAATCAAATCAGGTTTCTCGATTACTAAGAGTATTGGGTCGAAAAGAGATCAGATTAATAATAGATAAGATTTTTATTAATTTATTTAATTCATTTTATTTTTTAAGGGATTCATGCAAACATCTGTTCACCTTTATTATAAAATATACTAAGTTTGGGGGCCCCTAAATCATGCTCTCAAATTAACTACCATTTTCATAAATTTAATTGATTAACCAAATCTACTTAAGACTAGATGTTTCTTTTTGTCTAGCAAGTTGCCACAAAATGTATGTAACATAAACAACACACCTTAGATTTCATATTTGAGAATGCAACAGTCTCTTAAGATGAAAACTTATAAAGTAAATCTCAAGTGAGCAGAAATGTTGTTTTTTTTCAACATAAAATATAGCAATAAGAGTGAATCTCATATCAAATTTCTAATCTTCATTGCAGAACGAGCAATTTAAACAAATGAATTTTATTTAAATTTCAGCACCTAGAAATATGTGTACTAAGTGAATGAATAAAAAAAAATTGTGGCGCCCCCTGAAATTCTCCTGCCCCCCCCCACGCAGACAAACCTAAATCCGCCACTGAGGCCACGCCTTTGTCCAGTCCCCGGTCTACAGTTCGTCAGTATTTTATAATATGTCAATCATGATGATTGAATCATCTTGTACCACCACCCCCTAGATTAAGACAGGGTTGGGGTGGGGTACCATGACCCGCTATGGTCTCTTTGAAGTTAAACCCTGGTCTGGTTTTGTACAATCGGAATCCTTTCTCCTGGTCAGTGCTTCACACTGCTGACCTTCAGATAACAGAGTCTACATTTAGCACCTCTGAGCATCTGGACGCGGTTCGGTCTATTCATCTTATTCAAGCTACCGCAAGGGGCATTTCACACATCTTGGTCAGTCCTGACCAGACTACCACTACCAGACCTGGCCAGCAACAGGAATCTTCGATCTAAAGACACTTTAACCGCCCTAATTCTCTACAATATAGAAAATATAAAAATAATTACCCAGTAAAACGAGATCAGCACCAGCTTAGTTACTTTCTCTTTATTTTCTCTTTACAATTTTTTTTAAATCCATAAATCCAGGGGAGGGGGGCAAGCCCCCCCCCTTGCCCCCCTGCGGCGGGCGCCCATGAATGTCTCTATATTAACTACGAGCAACAAAGCCCGTCCAAGGACTTTCCGCCACCGTTTGGTGGCATGTTGTTGTAACTCTTCCCCCCACCCTCCACCAGCCGTCTTGACCGGCATACATTTGCATAACGTCAAAAATACGATTCATTATAGTTAAAATTAATAATTCGTAAAAACAGAGCCTTTGACTTTAAATCCCAAAGCGCATAACTCAAAATAAAGTCTTGGAAGAAATACTGCACCAAAAATAACTCGTTTTGAACGTCCGCGTAAACGTGTTCAATATGATTGGCTGTAGGAGTCATTTGTGTTTGAGGGACCAATCGCTATCGATGACCGGACAGAACGGACAGAAAATTGCCTTTTATTATATAAGAAGATATACATACTAATACTCCTAATCCAAAAAATAACTTACTTTAAACTTAAACTAAAAATTCTTAACAAGACAATAATTTAATAAAGTATTTCTCAGACGGAAAAATCTGTGACAGCTGTCATGTACTTCACTCAGACTAAGTCTGAGTGATTTTTAACTTAAAGATTAAAGTGATTATTTAGGTTTTGTCCTGATTTATAGTATTTAATGGTGATGCAATGTGGAACAAATTGACTGTGATATTTTGGGGGTCTTAAATTAGGACCTAAAAAAACTCCGTTGGAAAGAATTAGCTCTGGCTGAGTTGAAAATAGATATCCACGATGAAGAGATGTAATGAATCTGTAATTTTTATATTTATTTAGGCCAATTTTTATTTTTAAAAATACATAATTTTTCAAGTTCAGATAATTTTTTATGCACGTTAATTTAACTCGTGCTAAATTATAAATACACAGCAGAAAAGGAATGGCATCCTATGGACCTTGTGGGATCAACTTGATGATCTTGACTTTGCTGATGATCTTGCCCTCCTTGCACATACCCAACAACAGATTCAGGAGAAAACAAACATTGTCGCAGCCACTCTGCTAGCATAGGTCTCAACACACACAAAGGGAAGAGTAAAGTCCTCAAGGTTAATGCCACCAGTACATCACCCATCATGCTTGAAGGAAAATCCCTTGAGGAGGTGGACAGTTAAGTTTACCTTGGCAGCGTGGTAGATAAACAAGGTGGTACAGCCGCTGATGTCAAAATAAGGTTCGGAAAGGCAAAAGCAGCCTTTCATGAACTCAAGAATGTTTGGGTCTCCAACAACTTAAGCAGCAAGTTAAAAACAATGATTTTTAACGCTATGGTGAAACCTGTGCTGCTATATGGAGCCGAGACGTGGAGAACAACGACCGTAAAACTGAGCAGAATCCAGTCCTTTATCAACAACAGCCTAAGAATGATTATCAGAATTCACTGGCCGGACAAAAACAGCAACCGGGAACTGTAGCAGCGGACAAAACAGAAGCCAATTGAGGAAGAGATTCTTCAGAAGCGGTGGAGGTGGATTGGTGAAAATTGGTCATACACTAAGAAAACGTGCTTCTAATACAACAAGGCTAGCCCTAAAATGGAACCCCCCAGGGTAAGCGGAAAAGAGGCCGTCCAAGAAACACTTGGCGCCGAGAATTGGAGGCAGACATCAAGAGAATTGGCAATGAATGGAAGATCCTAGGATAGAGATGCCTGGAGGTCTCTCGTAGGTGGCATATGCCCTTCGCCTTGGAGGAATCGCAGACGCCGACGATGATTGGTGAATGCCCTTCATGGACGAGACGGGTCAACAACAACAACAACAACAACAAATTAGAAATGATGAATACAAGAACAAGCGCTGTAAAAGTTTTTTTCTTTTTCTTTTTTAACATTTAGAGATTTATTTTTATTTTAAAATAAAAATAAAATAATATATATAAATATATTGAGGATTGAAAGACTTCAAAAAACATTCATCACGCACCATAATGGCCATAGCCAATCAGTGGTCTAGACCAGGGGTCTCCAAATTTTTCTGCCGGAGGGCTGCATTAAATGTCCAACATCAGTTTGCGGGCCGACTAAACACAGTTTTGTAGTAAACTACAGGTAAAAATAGTATCTTTTTTGGAGGTTAACAGTATTAACAGGTCTCCAGGGGCCGGATGAGAGGGCCTCGCGGGTCGCATCTGGCCCGCGGGCCGTAGTTTGGAGACCCCTGGTCTAGACTATCAGCTATTAATGCTACTGTCAGACTATCACTAATAAGAACTTGATTATTTGTTTGTTGTTGTTTTCACCTACAGTTAATGTAACTTGTAATGTCATTTACGGTAGCATGTCATTGTTATTTCATTGATCGAATTTCTTAGATAAATAAAAGTTTAAATTTATACACACAGTCTCACAAAGGATTTCGATTTTTTCCCTTCTGAATTTCAGCTTTTCAATTCAATATCAAGTTTTTGCAATAAGATAAAAATACATTCAGAACATAATCAATTTAAAGATTTGCAACAAAAGCCTAATAGACAAAGTATTGCGATTTTTTAAAAAGTGATGAAAGGATATTAAAGGAAACAATGCATTTATTTATTTAGGGGGATTTTAAAAATCCTTTCTATCAATCAGGGAGGAATGTCTATAATTACACGACCTGTCTCAGCATTAATAAGTCCTTTCCTGACCTTTCGCTTCATAACTAATACTGATAACACTAAGAGAAAATTAGAAGAAAGGAAAGCAAAAACTGTTAATAGGCTATTTTTTTTATTTTTAAAAAAGACAGATAAAAACTAAAATAGGCCTTAAATACTTGGAAATGGGGGGGGGGTAAAGGGGAGGGGGCTACTTACTATTCGTAATTAGAACTCAGAAACTCATGTTTGAGTTCAAAAATCGTAACACGTTCCAATGTATTTGTTAAAATAAACTAAATTTAACCAGCCACAACAGAGGTGTCAAAATGTGTAACTTCTATATGGCTGACGTAAGACATGTGATGCACCCACGCACATACACTCACTTACATTACATTTAAAAGCTTTAAATGGCAAATAATGGTTTGAGTACTTAAAATTCTTTTTGAAAGTCTTACCTTTTTTTCTGCTCTAGAAGAACAAAAATGTCAAATGTATGTAACTGACCCACTGTTATCAATGCCACTGCTAGTCACGCAGCACAAACGTGGTTGTTACTGACTAATGCACTGTTATAGGTTGTTCCTTGGTCCCAATCAATTCTAAGTCTGAATGTTTACATAGGAAATATAGCACGGGGGCTGGGGCGGGGGATGTGCTGCTTGAATTTCGCATGCAAAAATATGTAGGAACTCTAATGGAGTTTGGGGGGGGGGATAGGGTTACTAACCCGGTCAGGTGAAAATGAGTTGGGGAAAAAAATGCTAACGAAGCATGACAATTCTACTTCTTCCTTATTAAGAGAGCCATAAGATACGATATTATATACTTTAACAATGTTTTTTAAATAGTCAAATAATGTCATTTTGAAAGAGCCCATGATATAGCAGATGGCCTGACCAATTATATTTGCATGCCTTGTAAAATTTCAGCAATAAGTTGATACGATGGGAATAATTGCTTTTACTAGTAATTTAGGTTTAGTTTATATGTATTCAATTATTTAAATGTTCCCGGACCGGTGGGCTATACTATAATAATTCAATTAAGTTTGTTTTACACTGCTGTTACTTTATACTAAAGGCTTGTGGTAGATTTTTTTAAAAGCAATTTCTAAATTTGCTCATTGATGTGCAAGGATTCCGTAAAAAGCTGATATACAATTACTTTTCCTAAATTTCTGTAACCACTTCAATTTATCTCCTTTATATAAAAAAAAGGAAGAGAAAACACAGCACTAACTTTTAATCCATATCAAAGGGAGAAATATTTGGGTCTTTGCGAAAGACTTGGGCTTTCGATAATTGAAATGAGGCAAAAGCAACTTAAATATTCTTTTGATTCAAGAACTATCTGGTAAGTGATGTTTTATGATTCAAGAACAAATTCAAAAAAGGGCTTCCATATTAATTACTGGAGAATATTCAAAAGTTACAAGAGTAACACCATTAGTTGAATCACTAAACCTTGAAACACTAGAGGATAGAAGAAACAAGAGTAAAGTAGTAATAATACATAAAGCAATTAATTCTAACTTAGAAATACAACACAAAGATAAATTAATACAACCCTCAGATAGACATAAGGATTAAAAAAAACTTCCTTATACCATATGTAAGAACAAAAACATACAAATTCTCTTTCTTCCCGTCCGGAAATCGGGCATGGAATGGGTTTCCTGAAGAAACCAGGAAAACCAACACTTTATCAACATTTAAAACTCTTATAAGAATGCAGGACTATATACAAATCACAAGCAGTGGCGTAGCTGGTGGGGGTGGTCCGCCCCGGGCGGCACTCATTTAGAGGGCGGCATTTGTGAGCATTTGAAAGTACAGCCGTTTCCGACAAACGCCTTTTTCTTTTGAAGAGGGATAACCAATGTGAAACAAAAATTTCCACATGCGCCGTATGATGCGCAAACAAGTACCTACATGGCAGGGTGGTTCAAATATTGTGTTAAACTTGCAAGTTGTAATTTATATTACTGTTTCAGTTTTCAGAAAATTATTGTAAAGGCGTTTTTTAAAATGAAATCTATTTTGTTTTTATTGCATTAAAGTAGAACAAATAATCTTTGATTTGTTTAAAACTTAAAATACTGTTGTTCATTAAAAATGTTACGCCTATCCAATTAAAGTAATGTGTAAATAATCTGAATAAAGACAGGAATATGAAAATATCTAAATTTCTTCGATAATAAACACTACAATAGGCATAAATAATTTCGAAAAAAAAATACTTTAAAATTTCAAGCGTCTTGGAAAAATGTACATCTGAATAAGTAACTAGTAAAACGAGATCAGATGCTGAAATGTTACTATATTCAATGCAATCTTTTTCTTTTCTATTTTATCTCAATTTATGGAAACCAGTCATTTTTTAAATAAAATTAATGCAAACCCATTTGATGGAACAAAGAGATGTGCTAATACTAAACGCTGTATCAGTCAAACCAATTTGTGAAGAGTTCAATATATCAACTGAACACCGAGTTAGAAGGATAAAAAATATGATTGGGGAAAATTCAGAAGACGTTATTCTATCTTTAGGATAAGAAGTGCAACGAGAATTTTTTCTTAGCCATGGATATAATTATAATAAGAAATAAAAGAACGATTTGATCAGGTGCATATCCTTGCAAGAAAATGTTCGTGTATAATACCATATAATACCATGGAACCTACTAAATGCAGAATTCGAACACCAGATAAATAAATGTTTTGACATTGACAAAAAAATTTCATTATTGAAAGAAAAAGGATCCAAGTTTTTATGGCTGTGCTTACACTACAAGAAGAGGCATTACGTTAGAAAAACGGGGGGAAAGACCCCTTGATCCATTAAAATTTATTCAACATTAAAGATTGAATAATTCTGTACCCAAAATTGTAATTTTGCTAAGTATTTTTTCAACTATTGTTATCAGTGTCGCAAGTTGTAAAAGGATCTTCTCCAAATTGAAGTGGATAAAAAATTATTTTCGTTCCACAATGAGGGATTTAAGACGACAAAATCTTGCAGTATCATCCATAAAACAAGATATTACAAATAATTTGAAATTTAGATAGCCTAATACTCGATTTTTTTACTATGAAAGTTAGTAAAGTAAATGTATAAATTATTTTTATATACTAATGTATAAAACTTCTTTGTAAAATGATTTATCCATAAATACAAAATAAAAGCGTATAAACTGGTAATTGTAATGTTTCTTGGGTGTAAATTTGGAATTTGTTTTGTCTCATGGGGGAGTGGGGGGGGGGCGCCTGTGACCTCAGTAACTTTCATCATGTGGCCTTTAAAAAAGTATCTTGTATTTTTATAAGTGTGTATTTATAGATATATCAGTTTATGCGGCCTATTTTATTACTGCTTACAAAAATATGGCATGCAACGTTACAAATGTTTCCGACCTTTACTTCGATTTAATTACAATTAAATAGTCATGTTTATTAATTTAAAAATCCATCGTATGATTGAGACTTAAGGCAGGGGCCATCCATAAATGACGTCACGCTATTTTGGCTGATTTTACCCCCCCCCCTTTTTTCGTAAAGCGTCGTCACAAAAACTTAGACCCTTTTAAAAATATGACGCCACCAAGCTTTGCACCCGGGCCACATTAAAGCCGTATTTTCTAATTGAAAATGAGCTGGTTTCGAATAGGTTTTTCGTCATTTAAGTACATGTATGTTTTTAGTGTAAGGCTGCACTATTATATCGTAGCACGCGTGAAGCCATGTAAAACGTCATGCACAGTGTAAGTAATCAAATATTTAAGTGAAACTTTTATTTAAAGTTGCACGTTTTGATGTGACGTCACATTTATTAAAAACACACACCCCCCTCGTCACACATCGTCACAAATGTGTGAATACCTCCCCCCAGGTGTAACGTCGTTTTATGGACGGCCCCTAAAATGGGCGGCAAATTGGAGACCGCCCCGGGCGGTAAAAGTTCTAGCTACGCCACTGTCACAAACCATATATAATCGTAGGCTGTATGACGCAATAATCTTCTGTATATAAGGAGCGTCTGTAACAGATAAGAAGAAGTTGTTTTGTCTTTTTTTCCACGCAAAAATTATTCATTTTCTTTTTCAAAAAATATTCTCAATTTCTTATCTTAAGTTTCATCATCATTTATTTATATTCTACCTTTTAAATTTCAATTATGTAGCTTTAGTATACTTAAGGGCCCATGTTTTTGTTTATTTTAAAATCTTTAATTTTATGCATCAGTTTTGTAATACTGTAATGGTAAAATCTGCTACGGCTAAAACTAAAGTAAAGACTGATGAGCAATCTGTTGAATTGTCTCAGTCCCTTTTCTTTTTTTTTCAAATCTAAATATATTATGTCTCATGTTTATTCTTTAAACGGTTTCAGAGCTAGTTCTCATATATTAAAAAGCCATATTTAATGTTTCTAACAATTATTTTAGTATTATTGTTATTATTTAATAATTTAAAAAATTAAACCGAAGTTATCTTAAACATTTTCAAAAAGTTTATCTAAATTTAGATTTGGTCACATGATAAGGGTGAACGCAAAATGGCGAACTTTGATCGGACTGGCTTTAATGTCCAGTATTATGTATCACATTATGCTTTACCTGTTGGGTTGACGGTTGCTTCTTTTGGCGTTTATTTTTTATTAAAGAAATTTGGCATAATATATAATATTCTTCATAAGGTACTCTAAATGAGGGTTTCCAATCTCTTATTTTATATATATTAGGCTATTATTATTATTATAAATTATGTATCTTTTGACTTATAGTACTTATACTATACTTATACTTATATGATATAAATTAAATTATATTTATATGCGTCTACCAGGACTACCAATTAGTACTAATAAATTACTAATAATAACTTATTATTTATAAGTTATAAGTAATAGTTAGGTACTTCGGTAATGTCAGGGGAGACTACTACGTTTTTTGTATCTGGAAAAAAATTCGGCGCCGGAGATCCAAGTTCCAAGTTTTTAATTTTTCCGTGGAGGATGTAAAACTATTAATAAATAAAAATAGGTTCTTTCTAAACATATTTGAGTTCCTTTTCCGGTCTAAAGCTTTGGTAGACATATTAACCAACATTTTGTTAGCTTTCCTTTGTATTTTCAATCGACCAGTATCTTGTATTCCTAAGGTTAATATAGGCCATGTTTTACCCAAAATTTTTTGAAGAAATTCAAAGAATATGTCTTTCATATTAAAAATATATTTGCACAATCTATGTATATGTGTGCCAATTCTCATGTAGCTAGGACATTGCGGCCATTAGCCATTAGTTATGTTTAACGAGGTGCATTTCGAAGTGTATAGCAATATCAAAGTGACACCGCCCCTTTCAATGGCGAACTCCCAGATGCTTATACAATATTCAATTATTTTGCCTATTAACATTAAAATATTTGATAATTGAGCTTAAAAAATGATCTAATATGGAACTAATTCAATAAAACACTTAGTTTAGACGGCTAAACCCTTCAGAATTGATATTATAAAAGATTATAATGTACCGTGTGCAGACTTGTTGTCCCTGGCAACCATTACTATTCATTCAACCTCATTGTGACACCTACTACAACTATGTCTTCAATAGTTTCATTCATTAGTTGTGGCCATGTGCAAAAACTATTTAGCCATTGGTCAAGGTTGTTAAATTATTTAGTCATGAGCCAAAGTTGAAGGTTCAAAAGGAGTTCCTAATATTATTTTTACATATAGCAGTTCACTTAGTCATATGTAGGTCATGTTAGACTTGTTAGTTGTGTGAACTGGAACTTGTAAACACAACATAAACATTGTTTAAAGATAAATTTTACTCTTAATTTGACTTAATACAAAGTACAATGATTTATTAATAAAGAATATTTTTAAAACAAAATAAAGAAATAATTATTTTATTTATGGTATTGATCCTGAATTATTAAAACGAGAGATAAAGTGCATGAAGCGAACAGCCGAATTGAGGTCACAAAATGTGGATGAAAAATGTATTGGGGATTGGGGACAAATTGAACCACACTTTAAAAATTCATAACTTTAAAACTACAAATCCTGAAAATATTATGTTGGTGTTAAAATTTACTTAAAAATCAGCTTTATTTAACTATGCCATTGGTAATTTTTTTTTAAGTTTATTTTTTTACCAAAGTGCCTAGTAATAGCAATAAAGAAAAATATAATAAGTATTTAATAAGACTAATAATTAATAATACAGTTATATTTAGTTATACTAATAATAATAATAGTTTTAATAAAAATACTAATTTATACTGAACTATAAACACATTCACATTTGATCAAGTTATGTTTTCTTTTCTCTCTGCAACTTAATGCTGAAATTTTACAAGGCATGCAAAGTTGCACAGCATCCATTTTTTTGTACAATATTTTACAAATTTTGCTTCGCTGTAATTCTAAACTGCTGCGCTGCTGCGGTCAGATATCTGTGCAGCTTAAAGTTAAAGGCAGGGAACATTGATTAGGATTATGCCTAATTATAATGATCAATAATTGAAAATAATAATTAAGATGGTAGGTCATGGAATTTGACATCCGGGACGTCAAATTCCATGATTACCATCACAGTCGGATGTTCGGAAGTTTTAGTATGAATAAAATTATGTATTTTTATTTAGTCTACTTCCTATTAATTTTACAGTTCTCAATTACTTTTAAAATGTACCTCACAGCTACATAATTGAGTTTCTGTGACATATACTCAAAGAAAGGTATTTTTTTAAAAATGTTATTAATGTTTGAACTATTGTTAAGTTATTCAAAATTACTTTAACTTTAATTAAGCCTTCCATTATGATTTACGATAATTTTGTCTGTGACTTCATGTAATTAAAATTAAATGCATTGCAAAGTTAAAGTAATGTAAAAAAAAATTTTTTTTAAATATAACATTTTTAAGGATTGCATTTTATTTTGTTGGAAAAGTCAATTTTAGTGTTACTGAAGAGTGTGTTTTTTTTGGTGTAAATTTCTATTTGAGGACCCTTGAGGAAACATAAAGTTTAAAGTAATTATGTAGACGAGAGGTACATTTTTAAATAATTGAGAACTGTCAACTTCTCAACAGAAAGTAGACTAAAAATAATAAATAAAGATACTTCCAGACCTCCATGATTACCTGACTTTTTCTAGACCTACCAACTAATACTACAATCATGAAGTCTTTGACTCCTCTAACTACCTCTGGTAAATCAGACCATATAATTACAAATGCTATTTATAGTTTTAAGTAATGTAGTTAAATTGCACATATTAAATTTTTAATTAAACTATCACATGAATGGAGCAACACACCTGATGTCATGAGATAAAATTGTATTATAGATCTCACATAGAAAAAGCCTACGAACTACTGGATTTCATCTTTATGATATGTAGTTGTTTAAAAAAAAATTAAATACTTGTTGCAATTTTGTTGCAATCTTTAAGTCAAGTCTTGTAAACATTTCAGAAATTGAAAAAGATTTTTTAAAAACGTTTTTCAGTGTTAACCTCTTGTCCAAAATTTTATCATGAAATTTTTAACTCTAAAACTAAAATTAGGTCGATGAAAAGTCAAAACGTCATGGAGGAGAACTTGTTGCAGAGGTGCTCAAGGTAAGTTTCTCAAGTTTTTAAGTTTTAACTTTTTAAGTGTCACAGGAAAGTCTATTTAATACTTAATTCACATCACTTTAAAAACATTTTGATAGCAAAAATATTTCTGGAGCTTGGTCTATAAAGATTTATAATCATCAAATACCTTTTTTCAATTCTTAATAAGAAGTTTATATTGTAATTATTCCCATCTACATTTGATTAAAACTTATACAATTTAAATTCCCTAGGCACATAACATCAAGTATATCTTCACCCTAGCTGGAGGCCATATATCGCCTATTCTTGTTGCATGTGAGAAGATAGGTGTCCGGGTTGTTGACACTAGACATGAGGTTGTTAGATTTTGATGTTTTCATAATACAAAATATAATAATTAAAATTTAAATAAAACTAAATGTGTTTTAAATTGTATTAAAAATGGAATAAACTTGTCCCATCTGTGTAACATGAACTGATATTGAATTGGTTTAATTGTATTTGAAAAGGTCACTGCAGTATTTGCTGCTGATGCTGTGGCTAGGATGTCTGGGACTGTAGGTGTTGCAGCTGTAACAGCTGGGCCAGGTAATTTACAAATAAATTTGTATTATATTATATATAGTATCACCTCTTTTTAATTTATTCATAGATGACTTATTTGTGATCAACAAATTAATTTCTTTATGATCATACCATCAATATACATGTATAGTAGAAATAATAATAATTTGATAATTTATATAGCGCAGTACCCCAGCAAGCAAATGAGCTCACGTCGCTTTACATAAATATAGTAACACACATAATTAGCAATTCATTCAATGTGAAAACATTGATATCCTAAATACAACATAAAATGACATTATTGTGCATATAATCAACATTTATTATTTAATAAAATCAATATTTCACTTTTTTAATATTTATTTTTAAACTCTAGGCGTGACCAACACTGTTACAGCAGTAAAGAATGCCCAAATGGCTGAGTCTCCTCTCCTTCTGATTGGAGGTGCTGCAGCCACTCTTCTCAAAGTAAGTTCAATTTGTCTTTTTAGATAATGAAGTATCAGAATTGTGTTTATTGAAGCAGTTGAACTGATGAGTAGAATTGACAGTTTAGTTTCAAGAATCAACATTTTTTTAATCTCAAATAATTTCACTGATCAATACCGTCTTAAGAGACTGCCAGAAACTGCAGTGTTTACTTTTCTCCCTGCAACGTATTGTAAGGTGTTGTTGAAAGTGTGAGACAGCGGTGTGGCAATAGTTGTATTCTTTGTTACAATTGACATTTTTTATGAGGTTCTATTATTAATAATAATAATAATAAATTGATTATTTATATAGCGCTGTATCCCGGTAAGGAACTGGGCTCACAGCGCTTTACATGAAAGAAATAACATACCTATGAGTATTAAATTAACTTTAATATCATAACAAACACAAAAATTACAGTACATTATACATAAGCTACGTAAATCATTTACAAGAAATTTTGTTTCATTAATTTTGAAAATAAATTTTGAAAAGATGTGTCTTAAGTGCAGTCTTGAAGGACTTGGTTGTTTGAATACTACGTATGTGTAATGGTAGAGAATTCCATTGTTTGGCTGCACAAAAAGAGAACGACCTTTCACCAAATGTTTTGGTGCGTGTCTTAGGAACAGAGAGAACGCGTGTGTCTGCAGAAGATCGTAGCTGGCGAGTGGGTGAGTAGACCGACAAAAGTTCAGTAAGATACGATGGGCATGAGTCCGAAAAGAAGTTGTGACAGAGAACGGCCAGTTTGTAATCAATACGGGCTTGTATAGGCAGCCAATGAAGTGAGTGAAGAAGTGGAGTAACATGGTCATGTTTTTTTGCCTTGAGCACCAGTCTGGCAGCTGAATTTTGAACTTTCTGTAGTTTTTCAATGCATTGTTTTGGCGCACCTGACAGAAGAGAATTGCAGTAATCCATACGAGCTAGTACAAGAGCACAGACTAGTTTTTGTTGCACTAACTGTTAAGTAATGATGGATTGAGCTGATCTGACGAATGGCAGTGTAGGCAGAGCGACAGATGTGATTGATGAAGTTGTTAATAGACATGTTGTCAGAAATAATGAAGCCAAGATTCCTAGTCGATTTTGTGAACAGAATATCCGAATGTGCTACGTGAATTGACTTCGGAAGAGACAAAGTACTGCGTGATTTATTGTAGCAAAATAGAAGTGCTTCAGTCTTGTCATCATTCAGCTTGAGTTTGCTGAACGTCATCCAAGACTTTACCTCACCAATGCACTCCATATTAGAGGGATCAGTGTGAGTATATAGCTGAGTATCATCCGCAAATGATTGGCTTTTAACTGAATGCTTTTCGAGCAGTAGAAGTAGTGGCCTTGTATACAGTACAAAAAGTACCGGACCCAAACCACTGAAGTGATGATATCTTTGTATTGACCCTATAAATCCTTCACAGGGAAGAGGTGCCCTCCAGGACATCGACCAGATCTCTCTGTTCAAACCATTGTGTAAGTTCTGTGCCACAGTGACGTCAGTCAGGGACATAAAACCAACTCTCAGGAAAGCTCTACAGGTAGCTCAGTCTGGAACTCCAGGTGAGGCCACTGTTTTAACCTGAGCGTTTGTATGTTTTGTGGCCACTGTTTTAACCTGAGTGTTTGTATGTTTTGTGGCCACTGTTTTAACCTGAGTGTTTGTATGTTTTGCGGCCACTGTTTTAACCTGAGTGTTTGTATGTTTTGTGGCCACTGTTTTAACCTGAGTGTTTGTATGTTTTGTGGCCACTGTTTTAACCTGAGTGTTTGTATGTTTTGTGGCCACTGTTTTAACCTGAGTGTTTGTATGTTTTGTGGCCACTGTTTTAACCTGAGTGTTTGTATGTTTTGTGGCCACTGTTTTAACCTGAGTGTTTGTATGTTTTGTGGCCACTGTTTTAACCTGAGTGTTTGTATGTTTTGTGGCCACTGTTTTAACCTGAGTGTTTGTATGTTTTGTGGCCACTGTTTTAACCTGAGTGTTTGTATGTTTTGTGGCTCATTATTTTAAATTGAGCTGTTTGGATGTTTTGTGCAGTCCTGTCAGGCTCACTTATACTCTTTTGATATAGCATTTTTGTTTCTACCCAGCCTGATTGCAGCCTCACCCTACTTGTATCGCAGCCTCACACTACTTGTATTGCAGCCTCTCCCTACTTGTATTGTTTTCATGGATATTTGAATCAACTTCAAACTCTGACTGACAATAACAATATGAATTATTTGTGTAGCTTAAACAAAAAAGGAGAATAATTGTTTTTCCTGACGTGGGTTCTGATTTCAAAGACTCAACTCACTATACTCTCTACTCGCTATACTCTCTACTCGCTATACTCTCTACTCACTATACTCTCTACTCACTATACTCTCTACTCGCCATACTCTCTACTCACTATACTCTCTACTCGCTATACTCTCTACTCGCTATACTCTCTACTCGCTATACTCTCTACTCACTATACTCTCTACTCACTATACTCTCTACTCGCTATACTCTCTACTCGCTATACTCTCTACTCACTATACTCTCTACTCGCTATACTCTCTACTCACTATACTCTCTACTCGCTATACTCTCTACTCGCTATACTCTCTACTCGCTATACTCTCTACTCGCTATACTCTCTACTCACTATACTCTCTACTCGCTATACTCTCTACTCACTATACTCTCTACTCGCTATACTCTCTACTCGCTATACTCTCTACTCGCTATACTCTCTACTCGCTATACTCTCTACTCACTATACTCTCTACTCACTATACTCTCTACTCACTATACTCTCTACTCACTATACTCTCTACTCACTATACTCTCTACTCACTATACTCTCTACTCGCTATACTCTCTACTCGCTATACTCTCTACTCGCTATACTCTCTACTCGCTATACTCTCTACTCGCTATACTCTCTATACTCTCTACTTGCTATACTCTCTACTCACTATACTCTCTACTCACTATACTCTCTATACTCTCTACTCGCTATACTCTCTACTCGCTATACTCTCTACTCGCTATACTCTCTACTCACTATACTCTCTACTCACTATACTCTCTACTCACTATACTCTCTTCTCGCTATACTCTCTACTCGCTATACTCTCTACTCGCTATACTCTCTACTCGCTATACTCTCTACTCGCTATACTCTCTACTCACTATACTCTCTACTCGCTATACTCTCTACTCGCTATACTCTCTACTCACTATACTCCACTGACTCCTGCCAGTCATGCAATACTTTGTGATATCCTGGCAACCATACAATATTTAACTTGAAATGTCCTGGCAACAATACAATATTTAACTTGAAATGTCCTAGCAACCATACAATATTCAACTTGAAATGTCCTGGCATCCATACAATATTTAACTTGAAATGTCCTAGCAACCATACAATATTTAACTTGAAAAATAAAGCTTTATTGCAGTCCCATTCTATATGATATATTAATATTTAACTTGAAAGGTCTTGGTAACCATGCAAAAACATGAGGCATAAAATACAAAATTTAACGTATTTAATAGACATTTTAAAAAAAATATATATAATTCATTCTGCATTTGCTTTTTCGGCAATTGAAAATAACATCATATTAGCAACGAATTAGCTCTTACAAATGTTATTTTCTTGTTTCCTTAGGTCCAGTTTTTGTTGAGTTCCCCATTGATACACTTTATCCATACCAGCTTGTGAAGAAAGAAATAGGCATGAAGGACTCTGGTCCGACCAGCTTGGTTCAACGTGTCATCAATTGGTATGTGACTTATAAAAGGGGGCATAACCCACTCATCAGAATGTTCACCACAGTTGTCTTCTCATTGTCACATATCTCAGGCAAAGCTGGTTTGTTCTTTGACAATCATCTCCCTTGACTGGTGGAAAAATGGATTTATGTTATACTTTAAACTGTCAACTATCTTTCTAGGAGCCTTTTTACACTGTCATACATCTCCCTAGTTACCTTGTTACACTGTCACACATCTCCTTAGTTACCTTGTTACACTGTCATACATCTACCCCAGGTACCTTTTTACACTGTCACACATCGTCCACATCTCCCCAGGTACCTTGTTACACTGTCACACATCTCCCCAGGTACCTTGTTACACTGTCACACATCTCCCAGGTACCTTGTTACACTGTCACACATCTCCCCAGGTACCTTGTTACACTGTCACACATCTCCCCAGGTACCTTGTTACACTGTCACACATCTCCCCAGGTACCTTGTTACACTGTCACACATCTCCCCAGGTACCTTGTTTACACTGTCACACATCTCCCCAGGTACCTTGTTACACTGTCACACATCTCCCCAGGTACCTTTTTAACTGTCACACATCTCCCCAGGTACCTTGTTTACACTGTCACACATCTCCCCAGGTACCTTGTTTACACTGTCACACATCTCCCCAGGTACCTTGTTACACTGTCACACATCTCCCCAGGTACCTTGTTACACTGTCACACATCTCCCCAGGTACCTTGTCACACATCTCCCCAGGTACCTTGTTACACTGTCACACATCTCCCCAGGTACCTTGTTACACTGTCACACATCTCCCCAGGTACCTTGTCACACATCTCCCCAGGTACCTTGTTACACTGTCACACATCTCCCCTAGGTACCTTGTTACACTGTCACACATCTCCCCTAGGTACCTTGTTACACTGTCACACATCTCCCCAGGTACCTTGTTACACTGTCACACATCTCCCCAGGTACCTTGTTACACTGTCACACATCTCCCCAGGTACCTTGTTACACTGTCACACATCTCCCCAGGTACCTTGTTACACTGTCACACATCTCCCCAGGTACCTTGTTACACTGTCACACATCTCCCCAGGTACCTTGTTACACTGTCACACATCTCCCCAGGTACCTTGTTACACTGTCACACATCTCCCCAGGTACCTTGTCACACATCTCCCCAGGTACCTTGTTACACTGTCACACATCTCCCCAGGTACCTTGTTACACTGTCACACATCTCCCCAGGTACCTTGTTACACTGTCACACATCTCCCCAGGTACCTTGTTACACTGTCACACATCTCCCCAGGTACCTTGTTACACTGTCACACATCTCCCCAGGTACCTTGTCACACATCTCCCCAGGTACCTTGTTACACTGTCACACATCTCCCCAGGTACCTTGTTACACTGTCACACATCTCCCCAGGTACCTTGTTACACTGTCACACATCTCCCCAGGTACCTTGTTACACTGTCACACATCTCCCCTAGGTACCTTGTTACACTGTCACACATCTCCCTAGTTACCTTGTTACACTGTCACACATCTCCCCAGGTACCTTGTTACACTGTCACACATCTCCCTAGGTACCTTGTTACACTGTCACACATCTCCCCAGGTACCTTGTTACACTGTCACACATCTCCCCTAGGTACCTTGTTACACTGTCACACATCTCCCCAGGTACCTTGTCACACATCTCCCTAGGTACCTTGTCACACATCTCCCTAGGTACCTTGTCACACATCTCCCTAGGTACCTTGTCACACATCTCCCAGGTACCTGTAACACATCTCCCCAGTTATCTTGTTACACTGTCACACATCTCCCCAGGTACACTGTCACACATCTCCCCAGATACCTTGTTACACTGTCACACATCTCCCCTAGGTACCTTGTTACACTGTCACACATCTCCCCAGGTACCTTGTTACACTGTCACACATCTCGCTAGTTACCTTGTTACACATCTCCCTAGTTACCTTGTTACACTGTCACACATCTCCCCTAGGTACCTTGTTACACTGTCACACATCTCCCCAGGTATCTTGTTACACTGTCACACATCTCCCCAGTACTGTTACACTGTCACACATCTCCCTAGGTACCTTGTTACACTGTCACACATCTCCCCTAGTTACCTTGTTACACTGTCACACATCTCCCCTAGTTACCTTGTTACACTGTCACACATCTCCCCAGGTATCTTGTTACACTGTCACACATCTCCCCAGTACTGTTACACTGTCACACATCTCCCCTAGGTACCTTGTTACACTGTCACACATCTCCCCAGTACTGTTACACTGTCACACATCTCCCCAGGTACCTTGTCACACATCTCCCTATGTACCTGTCACACATCTCCCTAGGTACCTTGTCACACATCTCCCAGGTACCTTGTCACACATCTCCCCTAGGTACCTTGTCACACATCTCCCTAGGTACCTTGTCACACATCTCCCTAGGTACCTTGTCACACATCTCCCCAGATACCTTGTTACACTGTCACACATCTCCCCAGGTACCTTGTTACACTGTCACACATCTCCCCAGGTACCTTGTTACACTGTCACACATCTCCCCAGGTACCTTGTTACACTGTCACACATCTCCCCAGGTACACATCTCCCCAGTACCTTGTTACACTGTCACACATCTCCCCAGGTACCTTGTTACACTGTCACACATCTCCCCAGGTACCTTGTTACACTGTCACACATCTCCCCAGGTACCTTGTTACACTGTCACACATCTCCCCAGGTTACACTGTCACACATCTCCCCAGATACCTTGTTACACTGTCACACATCTCCCCAGGTACCTTGTTACACTGTCACACATCTCCCCAGGTACCTTGTTACACTGTCACACATCTCCCCAGATACCTTGTTACACTGTCACACATCTCCCCAGATACCTTGTTACACTGTCACACATCTCCCCAGGTACCTTGTTACACTGTCACACATCTCCCCAGGTACCTTGTTACACTGTCACACATCTCCCCAGGTACCTTGGTAACCACCTCAGCAGCCTGTTTGCTGGTGCATGGGAGACAAGAGAGAGTGGGCCATTACCTGTGCAGATTCCTCGAGCTTCAAATTCTCAGAGTAAGTCTAACTTTGTTCTCTGTTTTTATTATTAATCAAATTTAATCAATCTTATAGTATATTTCTGTATTGCACTTGTAAGGCATGTACAAAATTTGTCCGAGCACCAAAATAAAAATGAATTGCGACACTCTTTAGTTCAGAAATGCGTTGAACTGATATCACGAGCCAAGAAGCCAGTTATTCTTGTTGGGAGCCAGGCCACACTTCCACCCACGCCCATAGAGGATTTGAGGAAAGCTTTGGAAGTAAATTATTATCATAGTTGAATTCAAGCCATGTTAATTATTTATACTGATTTATACTTCCTTGTACAACTACTTATTAGTTTAATATTTATCATTTATTCCATTTTAATTAAATATACATAAGTAAAATCTTCCTAATTCAACATCTCAGTAGTTTAATATTTGTCATTTATTTTTCTATTTTGTATAAACTCAAACATAAAATTCAAGTTGAAAAATTCTAGATTTCCTCCACATTAGACTCTAGGAATCCCATGTTTCCTTGGAGGAATGTCTCGTGGTTTGCTTGGCCGTCATAGTGACATACAAGCCAGGCAGCAGAGGAGGGAGGCCCTCAGAGATGCTGATTTAATTGTTTTAGCAGGTAAGGAATTGTTGATTCAAATGAATGGAAAATAAATATGCTGCTTAATTATTGAATTTTAATGACCTCATTCAAATGTATGTATAAAGAATATGGTGAAAACAGCTGTAAAATTGTCTTTCTGAAAGTGGTTTAGTGGCGAGGGTTTCTTTTAGTTTTGGCAAAATGAACATCAAGTTTTTTAGCAAATGAAAATCAATTTTGGGCCAAATAAATATTAACTTTTGGCCAAATAAATATTAACTTTTGGCCAAATAAATATTAACTTTTGGCCAAATAAATATTAACTTTTGGCCAAATAAATATTAACTTTTGGCCAAATAAATATTAACTTTTGGCCAAATAAATATTAACTTTTGGCCAAATAAATATTAACTTTTGGCCAAATAAATATTAACTTTTGGCCAAATAAATATTAACTTTTGGCCAAATAAATATTAACTTTTGGCTATATGAATTTCAAGTTTTTTGGCTAAATGAATATAAAGATTGACTGAATAAATTTCATACTTTGCCCATCTTTTTAAAGAACATGGATTGCAATGTATTAAAATATTCTGTGTGTGATGTATTAAAATATACCATGGTGTGTATTATATATATATATATATATTATATTGTTGCAGGTTCTGTGTGTGACTTTAGGCTGAGCTACGGACGAGTGTTTCCCAGAAGGACTAAAATTATTTCAATAAACAGAGATAAAGATCAACTCTACAAGGTGAGACATAACTTTGGGTGTAGGGGAGATGTGGGGTGTGGGGGAGATGTGGGGTGTAGGGGAGATGTGGGGTGTAGGGGAGATGTGGGTTGTAGGGGAGATGTGGGGTGAAGGGGAGATGTGGGGTGTAGGGGAGATGTGGGGTGTAGGGGAGATGTGGGGTGTAGGGGAGATGTGGATTTCAGTTCATTCACAAGAATCTAGCCAATGAAGTGAGAGGTGTATCTGAAAGGATTGGTGTCTCAGTCTGGTAGACGGAATTGTGTATTTCTCTGAAAGTAGAGTACAGATTTTACCCCAAGGGCAAGGCCATTGCTCGTTGATAGGCCACTAGAGACAGACTGTTGTTTCAGCTTACGGCTTTAACAGACTACTGCTAAACTCCAACTGTAGTCATTAGGATCAGAGGTGGCACAACCTGGGGGAAAGTCTTGTAGCACAACCTGGGGGGAAAGTCTTGTGGCACAACCTGGGGGGAAAGTCTTGTAGCACAACCTGGGGGGAAAGTCTTGTAGCACAACCTGGGGGGAAAGTCTTGTAGCACAACCTGGGGGAAAGTCTTGTAGCACAACCTGGGGGGAAAGTCTTGTAGCACAACCTGGGGGGAAAGTCTTGTAGCACAACCTGGGGGGAAAGTCTTGTAGCACAACCTGGGGGGAAAGTCTTGTAGCACAACCTGGGGGAAAGTCTTGTAGCACAACCTGGGGGGAAAGTCTTGTAGCACAACCTGGGGGGAAAGTCTTGTAGCACAACCTGGGGGGAAAGTCTTGTAGCACAACCTGGGGGGAAAGTCTTGTAGCACAACCTGGGGGGAAAGTCTTGTAGCACAACCTGGGGGAAAGTCTTGTAGCACAACCTGGGGGAAAGTCTTGTAGCACAACCTGGGGGGAAAGTCTTGTAGCACAACCTGGGGGGAAAGTCTTGTAGCACAACCTGGGGGAAAGTCTTGTAGCACAACCTGGGGGGAAAGTCTTGTAGCACAACCTGGGGGGAAAGTCTTGTAGCACAACCTGGGGGGAAAGTCTTGTAGCACAACCTGGGGGAAAGTCTTGTAGCACAACCTGGGGGAAAGTCTTGTAGCACAACCTGGGGGAAAGTCTTGTGGCACAACCTGGGGGAAAGTCTTGTGGCACAACCTGGGGGAAAGTCTTGAAGCACAACCTGGGGGAAAGTCTTGTGGCACAACCTGGGGGGAAAGTCTTGTGGCACAACCTGGGGGAAAGTCTTGTGGCACAACCTGGGGGAAAGTCTTGTGGCACAACCTGGGGGAAAGTCTTGTAGCACAACCTGGGGGAAAGTCTTGTAGCACAACCTGGGGGAAAGTCTTGTAGCACAACCTGGGGGAAAGTCTTGTAGCACAACCTGGGGGAAAGTCTTGTAGCACAACCTGGGGGAAAGTCTTGGGTTTCACTTGTTTAAGGTGGTTCACCACCCCAAAAAGTACAAATAAATGTTGGTTCAGAGAGTGTCCAAAAAATTCTAGAATTGATAAGCACAGCAAAATGAGCAGCAAAAACAGCAGTAATATTGGTGAGGCTTCTTTCTACCCATCATATTGGTGAGGCTTCTACCCATCATATTGGTGAGGCTTCTACCCATCATATCGGTGAGGCTTCTACCCATCATATCGGTGAGGCTTCTACCCATCATATTGGTGAGGCTTCTACCCATCATATCGGTGAGGCTTCTACCCATCATATTGGTTAGGCTTCTTTCCATCATATTGGTGAGGCTTCTACCCATCATTTTCTTGTCTTTTGATTGACTTCAGTGTTAGAAAGACAAAACTTTTTTTTTAAAGAAAAAAGCCCCAACAAACTATTATTTGTTTAGAATTCCGACATGTTCTGGAAGCCCACCCTGGCTGTCCAGTCGGATGTTGCCAGTTTCCTTGTGTCTGTGGTCAGTGGTCTGAAAGGCTACAAGTGTGACCCAGAATGGGTCAAGACGCTGCAGAAGAGAGATCAAGAGAAAGAATCTGCAAATGTGTAAGTTTTGTTTGCAATGAGAATTTCAATGTAATACCTAAATTTCAACTAAGAAGTTTTAAAATTCAAAATGATTAACATTAGTAACATTAGACACATTTTTTCTTGTGTCTAATTTTAAAACTATTTTAACAATTAAAATAAATACACGGTATAATATAACAATACAAAAGTATATAATTAAGTCACAGTTACGATCACGGGCCTTACCTTTTCTCTTGTACCTGTAGAGCTAAATGTTCTATATAATTAAGTCACAGGTACGATCACGGGTCTTACCTTTTCTCTTGTACCTGTAGAGCTAAATGTTCTATATAATGAAGTCACAGGTACGATCACGGGCCTTACCTTTTCTCTTGTACCTGTAGAGCTAAATGTGCTGAGGCAACTGATGTCCACCTCAATCCTGTCAAAGTTCTTCATGCCCTTGAAGATGTTCTGTCTGACGATGCCGTCCTAGTGGCTGATGGGGGGGATTTTGTTGCTACTGCGGCTTATATTCTCAGGTGATGCCCTAGAAATGCACATTTCATTCTTAATTTGAATGTTAAAATCTTAAAATGAATTTGATTCTAAATGGTTTAGAAAATTATAGATACTGGGTCTACCACTGGCCGATATATCGGCACCAATATCGGCAATGTCGGTATCGGTTGCATGTATAGGTCCTGATATTGACGTCACCGATGTTTCATAATAAGTGACATTTTGACACACAAAAAATTCAGAACAAAATTGTATCATTTAGATATATAAATATCTCAACAAATTAATATATCAATCCCGATGCCAGTATTGAAAGAACCAAAAGAGTCCTATTATTAATATGCACAGCCTCAATACAGCGTGCCATGTGCTATGATGTTGTTAGAGTTAAAGTAAATTGTAAAAATAATAAATTAATCTAAATGTATATTTAAGATTGTTAATATTAATAAAAAAATGTTTTGATGTCTTATTTTAGCCCGGTTATTTTGGTATTAACTTATTTTATCTTGTAATAAGATCTCCAATTTATATTCCTGCATTTTTTTCGAGGGAAAAAAGAAAAGAAAAAGCGAAGTTACATAGAAGAATGAACTCGAAATTTGGAAGACTGTAATCGACACACACTTATAATTCAAATGAAGTTGTACAATTTGTTTCTTAATTTATGTTTGTCTTAATTAAACCAGTCGCCATAACATATAAAATATAAACAATCACGAGTCATAAATTTAAGACTGACGTCATCAAATATGACCGCTGGTTTTTGTCCTAACAAATACTCATATCTGCAAAAAAAAGATCAGTAATATCGGGTATCTGCAATATCAGCAAAAATGCATTTCAGTAGCCCCTAATTATAGATATGTTTTGTTTTGTTAAAAAGAATGATCATTAAAATAGATTTTAAAGTTAAATTAAGATTAGTTTTTGTTAGGATATTGATTGATGCATTGTCAGCTTAAAAGAATTTTCTTTACTTGCAAATAACATAAGCATTAACATATTAACATTTTTTTAAAGAATAATGTGTATACATAAAATGTAAATGAAGTTTTCAAGCTGAGCTGGTTACTTTGACATTTTAAGTAAGAAATTATTTTTTTAACTCATGGTTTTAGCTTGATTTACATTATAATATCTGTTTGGGCATTAAATTTGTGTATGTTGTATTCAGGCTAAAATTGTTTATGTTGTGTTCAGGCCTAAAATTGTGTATGTTAATTGTGTTGTATTCAGGCCTAAAATTGTGTTATGTTCTGGCCTAAAATTGTGTTGTGTTCAGGCCTAAAATTGTGTTGTGTTCAGACAGGCCTAAAATTGTGTATGTTAATTGTGTTGTGTTCAGGCCTAAAATTGTGTTATGTTCAGGCCTAAAATTGTGTTAGGTTCTGGCCTAAAATTGTGTTGTGTTCAGGCCTAAAATTGTGTTGTGTTCAGACAGGCCTAAAATTGTGTATGTTAATTGTGTTGTGTTCAGGCCTAGAGGTCCTCTGAGGTGGCTGGACCCAGGTGCATTCGGTACGCTGGGAGTTGGTGGAGGCTTTGCTCTTGGGGCCAAACTCTGCCGGCCAGACTCGGATGTCTGGATCATTTATGGAGATGGTTCTCTGGGATACAGCATTGTGGAATTTGATACCTACACTAGGCATAAGGTAATTTGATACCTACACTAGGCATAAGGTAATTTGATACCTACACTAGGCATAAGGTAATTTGATACCTACACTAGGCATAAGGTAATTTGATACCTACACTAGGCATAAGGTAATTTGATACCTACACTAGGCATAAGGTAATTTGATACCTACACTAGGCATAAGGTAATTTGATACCTACACTAGGCATAAGGTAAAGTGAGTGGTGAAATTTGGTCCTCTGAGTAAAAGGTTGTTTGAATATGTGTTATCAGGTATAAATATATGAGATAGAACATGATGGACTATGTGCAAGCTGCCTGAATGAAATGATAGACCAAGATAACTTTTACATGAGCTTTGTCACTTTCTTGCGCAGCAAAAAAAAATCCAAACCTACAAAATTCTTACAATTTACGTGATGCAACTTTTAAGGGTAAATCCCATTTAAGTGATTCCTAGTTTGCTCAGTGGAACAGTTATTACAATTTACTTTGAAATATATCAATTTGTAATTCAAAGTTTTTTTGCCCCGCTCCAGAGTATATGACACCTTTTGTTAGATATGACTATAACATTCATCAGCTAACATAACATTATACAATCACTGACACCTTTTGTTAGATATGACTATAACATTCATCAGCTAACATAACATTATACAACCACTGACTAACCTTGTTTCAACAGACACCCATCCTAGCTCTTGTAGGTAATGATGCAAGCTGGATGCAGATTGCCAGAGAACAGGTGCCCATGTTTGGATCAGATGTCGCATGTAAACTGGAGGTAAACAATTTTACTTTCTTTTGAAACTGGTTAATGTGCTCAATAAATAATGAGTAAATAAACTGCACAAATATTCGCCATGTCATATTTTAAGTAAATATTCTCGAAACATTTTTATTTTTCATTAACCTATTTTTTTTTATTATTGAAGAAAAAAATGTGTAATACTATTCATATGTTTTAATTTTGAATTTCTTTGAATTATTTCTCCATAGTTTTGCAAGTATGAAATTTCCGCTGAAGGGCTTGGCGGAAAAGGCTTTAAACTAGATCGTACAAATGAGGATGAAATAGAAAAAGTGTTACACCAAGCCGTGTCATTGTCCCGTGCAGGCAGCAGCGTGCTGATCAATGTTTTAATTGGGAAGACTAACTTCCGAGAAGGAAGTATATCTGTTTAAAGAATTTCCAACTTTTTTTGAGTGTGAGAAATCCATTTACTACTTTTGATGTTAAACCTGCTTTGAACATGACACTTGAATTGAGTGATGAACAGATTGTTTCAACATTAGCACCCTCACACAATTCATAGTATGTATTCAGACTTATTGTCTGTTCATAATCCACTTTCACAGACTCCCTCCCCTTTTCTGTATTGGTTAAACTTGCATTTTGATCAACTTTAAAATTTGGTCTGTCAAAATATTTTAAGACATTTTTTTTTACTTTCAAGCCCTCTTCATTTCACCAAATATTTTGTCAACTATGATTTTGAAAATTTACAATGCTGTGTACTCAGCAAGAAATAACTCATGGGCCTTCCAATGATTTATTTGAAAGAGAAACATTCCATCTTTGTAGATGAATATATCACTGTGGAGAATTTGAAAATCTATTTTCTTGAAATCATTAATTTGCCTGATTACTTTCAAAGTTTTCGGAAGAAAAACAAATTGGTTAAAGAAAATAATTGAATCATTATAGAGAATATTTTATATGAATGCAATTGTGACATTATACTTGAATAAATATTACATTTTAGAGTGAGTCATTGATTTAATAATTTATAATTCATATCAGTTTTACTAGGATACTGTTGGAATAAGAAATTTTGTGTGAATAGAACATTTTTCTATTTTTCTTAAAAGAGTTTCAATATTTTTGTGCCATAAAATGTTTATCTTATGTGTCATAAAAAATAATGAACAGCTCAAGATTGTTTTTTTCTGTCAGTGATATAAAAATCAATTGATGATATTTATAAGACAAAGACTCTGATACAAACATAAACAATTTTTAGATTGTTTCAATCAAATAGTGTGTCTTTAGATGTTATGGTTAATCAATGTTATTCAACCATTTTTCAATATTGTTTTATTACATTTTTACAAAAAAATTTTTACAAATTATACTTTCAAAATGTTTTTTTAATAATATTTTTTGTTTTGTTAATTTGTTTATCCAGTTAAACCTTTTAGTTTAAGACTTCTGGTTTAAACTGATCTTAATGCCTCTAAAATTTGCTCAAGTAAAAGATTCAAAACCTTCTAGAACAAAATAGTTCCACAAGAAAATTTACTCATCAGCGTGTTAATGAACATTATATTTTCAATACTAACAGTGTATTGAACCAATTGTTGGTAGATTAACAACACACTGCCTATAGCATTTAACAAGAGCAAATTTTAATGTCACATAAAAACTTTAATTTAATAAGACTGCTTGTTAACATTCTTCATCCATAGATAGAGAGTTGTCTGCCATAACATGGTTATTATGTGAGGGTTTCCAAAGTGGTTGAATGGAAGTCAACTTCTTAATATGCCAATAAAAAAATGTGTGGCATCATTTTATTTGTCTTAGAAATTTTAAGCTATCAAATACATAAAACTCTGACCAGCAAATAATATAAATAATTTAAACCTGATTTATGATTATGAGAATAATTCTAATAATTACTTTCTTTCAACCCACAAGTGTTTTGTTTTAATTTTCAATTTACTGTTGTGAATATTTTGATTTTTCTAGCGTAAATGAAGATTTTGACATTATTGATAAATTTTAAAATCTGAATTTAATTAAATTTTAAGCAGAATTCATTACCAGGTTTTTAAACCGGGGGGGATAAAGCCCCATAATTTGAAAATAGCTAATGTATCTTCCATTTTTGAAAAATTATGAAAAAGGAGATACAACAGACCCTGATAATTATAGACCTGTTACACTTACTAGTAATAGTTGTAAATTATTAGAACACATAATATATAGTTGCATTGTTATTCACCTAAACTATTAAATAATTAAACGTAGAAACACTAAAGTAACGGTGGCCAAACTTCATGAAAGTTTTCATTTGAAATGTATAATTTACAAAATAAATGAAAGTTTAAAAAAAAATATTGACAAAAAGAAAAGGGTCGAAAAGAATATGGGCTTGAATCTGAATTGAGGAAAGGTAAGCTTGCTAGGTTTTTAATTAAGTCTGGAATGAGTCAGCAGCAGACAATACATTCTGCTTTAAATTTCAGTTTATCAGCTAAGAAGTTGACACATAAATATTTACTATTTCCCCTTTAACTAGTATATTCTTTAATCAATCAAATTTTAAATGCAGTTTTTATTTTGGTTTCACGTAATATTTAAAGTCAAATTATTATTGAACTAATTTTTTTAAAAATATCTTAAAACCGTTAATTCGTGGATGGATGAATATTAATTTTGTGAACTTTACAAGGCAAGTATTTCGGTATTTAGTTGTTCTCAATGTACAAAATTCAAATTAAAAAATAATAATCAGTGAACTGTAACATTAACAAATTAGGTAAATTTCTACTTTAAATGTTAGATTAATTACTGATTATTATTTGTTAACTTATGTATAACAAAATTAGCTAAGCTTAAATACAAATTAATTTAAAAATGGAAATTCCACTTCAAGATTGTTTGTCCGGTAATTAACGAATACTTTCGGAATTTTCTGCATAGCACCGTTTAGTTGACATCATGGCGGCCAAAAGAATAAACATGTTTAAACTAGGACTACTACTCTATTTAGTAAGTGCTTTGGTTCACCTCTCCGATAACCAGACAACAGACCCCAATAGCACAGGAACAACTCCAAATACTACTATTGCTTCTACTACCACAACAAGGACTACAACTACGACAACTGTTACAACCACTACAATTGCACCGACCATTCCCGGCACTACAATTCCTCCAAATACAGGTAGGCTACTATGTTAATTTTGGTAATGTACCACACCTGCGTTGGTATTGCAAATTTGGAAACTTCAAGTTTCATGGGCCTATTGACACACTTTTTCTGACTATTCTTACTATTTTTATATTACCTATTGCTACAATAAATTCATATTGTCTGTAACTGTGTAGTATTATAATAATTATGATTTAATAATAATTGTATTACTAGCAATTAATCAGAATTCAGCTTTACATACAAAAAGGACAATTTATAAAATTAACAAAAGTTGTCAAAAGAAAAATTGTCAACAATCTTAAGACTTAACTGTCAACTTTACCAATTAAAAAAATGATTTGTCATTCAAAATCCAAACTAAATGAAGAAAATGGTCAAAAACACCAAGACCAAGGAGTCTAATTCAATTGTCAAATAAGTGCAGTGTTATATTTCTAAATTTGTAGATATTAAAAGTTAATTATTTTTTAAAATGTCTATTGTATAAACTTAACATTTTACCACAAAACCAGTGATCAATTCAAAAAATTACTTCCAATTTTTTTAACACCAGCACCACTTTTTTTAAATTTTTAATAAAATAATGTTTTTTTTTATAGATATTTGCACCAGATTTTCAGGAGCCCTTTACTTTAATGATGATCTTTATTTAAAAAAAACAACATTTTAATAAAAATAGAAATACCACAAACAAATGGAACCAGACATCCTTATTAAAAACAGAGTTTAAGATGAATTGCTCTTAATGAACCAATAATTTATTATCAGAATAACTACAAAAATCATATAAAATTTAGAGGTTATGTCACAGTATTGTAAATATTAGTTTTTTTTTGTATTTTGGTCCATTCAGATATAAGCAAATGTCCATGTGACCTGACGGGAAATGCATGTGATGTTAACTGCTGCTGTGACCCAGAATGCAGTGCTGCAGATAAACTTGTCTTCTCAGAGTGCCTCCCCAGTTCTTACACGTCAGCAACTGACATTTAACCTTTTAAATAGCTTCTGGATTGTTTTAATGTTTGTTACAATGTTTGTTACAATGTTTGTTTCAATGTTTGTTAATATACAGAGTTTGGTGGAAAGATAGAATTAACATTTTTTACAAATAATAAAATCAAATTCAGTTGAACCAAAAAAAAACCCAATTCATTTCTATTTATTACTTTATATTTGTATTCAATAAAACATCTTTTAATTCTGACTTTGTGATTATTCTCAAACATTACTATTCTCTAGATTGGATGACAAATTGTGTTTTAATAAGGACGTATTTTTGTTTGAAAATGGTCCAGCTGCATCAGGAGACTCAAATGGATTATTTTGCATCTATTTTGACAATGGTTTGATGTTTATTTTTACTAGTGTTTTTGCTCACTTTAAATCTTTACTGGTAGATTTCAGCTTTTTGTGCAGGCACTTTCTAAATTTATTGATAATAGTACTAGCAAAATTGTAAAGTCTTTATTTTGTGTTTCATATATAGATGAATGAATACAAGCAAACTTCCTATGAATCTCACCTGTTAGCAATACTATTAACTTTTTTTTAAATCCAAAATTTTACAATCAAAATAATATGTTTCATGATAATATGTTTTTATTAAAAATTTCACAGATGCTGAGCGTAACTATTACACTAACCCTGCATTAGTGACCAGTCAAACAGAGTTTCTAAGATATGCGGATCAATATGGAAAATTTTCTTTTCAGGATACAGCCCCACCTACACTTACATCTCAATTTAATAATTATTACAGAGTGAGCCAAAGTTATTTCACTTAACATATATATTTAATAATTATTACAGAGTGAGCCAAAGTTATTTCACTTAACATATACATTTAATAATTATTACAGAGTGAGCCAAAGTTATTTCACTTAACATATACATTTTGGATAATCATTTAGAAAGTGGTTTAACAAAGTTTTGTTTACAAAAATTATTCACATTCAAATTAAAATTTGTATTGGGTTCGGAATTCAAAAGCAACTGTCAAGCTCACTGATAAATAATATCAATACTCAGATTCTATATTGTATTTGTAAGTTTATTCTCCGTATATAATAGACATGTAACATAAATGTTCTATATAATTATATGTTATTAAAACAGGGTATGTATAGGCCTGACCAGACATGTTCTAACTCATCAAATTAAAGCATGCAATATTTTTTCTTTGCTCTTTGGTGAGGAATGGGGAAGTTTGTGTTTATGCTTTGATTTAAATCACATACTATCATCAGTTTCTTAACAAAAATTTCTTTTACTTTTATCCACAGAGTGGAGATCCAATTTATGTTGTTTTCCCAAACAACGCTTTTAGTTACCTTGGCCTTCCCACCAGCCAGACATCATCAACTTTGTGCACTGACGGCAATCCAGCTGGTAGGGGTCATACTGAGAGCCTTGAACCAGGGGGTATACACAAGTGGGGTATACTCCCCTGCTAGGTAGTCTACACAAGTGGGGTATACTCCCCTGATAGTTAGGTAGTCTACACAAGTGGGGTATACTCCCCTGCTAGGTAGTCTACACAAGGGGGGTATACTCCCCTGCTAGGTAGTCTACACAAGTGGGGTATACTCCCCTGATAGGTAGTCTACACAAGTGGGGTATACTCCCCTGCTGTCAATGGTTAAATGTTAAAATTTGCAGATATTAGAAACAAGATGCACATCAGGAAACTATATTTAGTTTTGAACAGTCAAATAACTATACACCAGCAAAGTCAACTTTCTCCACCCCAACTTTCTCCACCCTAACTTTCTCCACCACATCTTTCTCCACCCCAACTTTCTCCACTACAACTTTATCCACTCCAACTTTCTCCACTCCATCTTCCAGGTTATCTGCTGGATCAGACAAATCAGTGCAGCAGAAGTTTTTCAAGTCTAAATGCTGAATGTAACAATTCTCTGGCTCTTAAGGCATCCACATTTTATAAGGATTTCAGGATTGTAAAGGTTAGACATCGCTGGCGTAGACTTAAGTTATTATGTTTTAAAGCCTGTTATTAGTAAAGAAGAATATTATGTCTCAATAGTTCCTACAAATATATTTTAAAAAGTTTCTTGGTGTAACAGTTAAAAAAATATGACTTGTGATTTATCTTGTTTTTAGGACCCTTTCCTGTTGAAGGCATTCAACTCTTCAACATCAGTGAAGGATCCGATTGTTGGTACGTTTCATGTCTTATCAGTAATGAATTAATTGCCTCATAGTCAATGTAATGTATGTATTCATAGAAGAACTAAATCTTATAGTAGCCACAAGTTACACCTTCTGGTATTTCACTTTCGGCTCATCTGGACTTGTCAGGGGAGATAAGATGTAGCACAAGTTTTGTAATTCTCTTAGCGGTATAATATTTTAATGCCAAAAAAATCTTAAATACAGAAAAAAAAATCTGAAATTCAATTAATTTTGATGGCATATCATTTATTGAACAGCTTGGTTATTTTAGTTTGATAATTTATTTGACTGAATGATCATTTGGTGATTTTGAAATAATTTCTGCCCTTCTTTTTTACTTCATTAAATTGGTCTGTGATTTTCTTTTTTTGTTTTAAATGATGAAATATATTCCAGTATAACTGATTTTAAAAATGTTGTATTCAGAGTTAACCAGAATTTTTCATTTATAGTGAACATAAAGGTTTTATTGATAGTTGACATAAAGGTTTTATTGATAGTTGACATAAAGGTTTTATTGATAGTTGACATAAAGGTTTTATTGATAGTGAACATAAAGGTTTTATTGATAGTTGATGTAAAGGTTTTATTGACAGTTGCCGTAAAGGTTTTATTGACAGTTGACATAAAGGTTTTATTGATAGTTGACATAAAGGTTTTATTGATAGTTGATGTAAAGGTTTTATTGACAGTTGCCGTAAAGGTTTTATTGACAGTTGACATAAAGGTTTTATTGATAGTTGACATAAAGGTTTTATTGATAGTTGATGTAAAGGTTTTATTGACAGTTGCCGTAAAGGTTTTATTGACAGTTGACGTAAAGGTTTTATTGACAGTTGACATAAAGGTTTTATTGACAGTTGGCATAAAGGTTTTATTGACAGTTGACATAAAGGTTTTATTGACAGTTGACATAAAGGTTTTATTGACAGTTGACATAAAGGTTTTATTGACAGTTGACATAAAGTTTTTATTGAAAATTAAAATAAGTCTTAATGAGACTAACTTAACTAAAGAAATATTGTGCTGCTAATGTTAGATGACACATGTGTAGAACATTAACATGTTGTTAGATGACACATGTGTAGAACATTAACATGTTGTTAGATGACACATGTGTAGATCATTAAAATGTCGCACCTCCAGGTTCACCCAGCCTGACAGATGTCACAGACTTGTACAACAACAATTTCACCCTGGCCTTTGAACTAGAGCCGACCAATGCCTCCCAGTGCATACAGAATGGTTTCAAGGGACCCTGTGATTTCACTGAGCCACCCTCTGGCCCTTCATACATTGGCTCAGTCTGTAGTCTGGCTTTAGTAGAGGTAAGATTTCACTGAGCCACCACGTGGCCCTTCATACAGTGGCTCAGTCTGTAGTCTGGCACTAGTAGAGCTAACTCAAAGCTGTAGTAGAACTAATCTCTGATTGGTTAGTATCTAAATTTGGAGACTTAAGCGTAAGCCAATGAAAAGCCAGATAATTAGGTCACTTTTAGCAAATGGGCGTGACATCTTTGGCAGATAATTAGGTCACTTTTAGCAAATGGGCGTGACATCTTTGGCAGATAATTAGGTCACTTTTAGCAAATGGGCGTGACATCTTTGGCAGATAATTAGGTCACTTTTAGCAAATGGGCGTGACATCTTTGGCAGTTTCTTCAACATTTAGTTTCAAACGTTTATTTGCCCCACTGTTGACCAATGTCCTAACATTGCCATCTTCTCCCCACTGTTGACCAATGTCCTAACATTGCCATCTTCTCCCCACTGTTGACCAATGTCCTAACATTGCCATCTTCTCCCCAACGTTTATTTGCCCCACCGTTGACCAATGTCCTAACATTGCCATCTTCTCCCCACTGTTGACCAATGTCCTAACATTGCCATCTTCTCCCCACTGTTGACCAATGTCCTAACATTGCCATCTTCTCCCCACTGTTGACCAATGTCCTAACATTGCCATCTTCTCCCCAACGTTTATTTGCCCCACCGTTGACCAATGTCCTAACATTGCCATCTTCTCCCCACTGTTGACCAATGTCCTAACATTGCCATCTTCTCCCCACTGTTGACCAATGTCCTAACATTGCCATCTTCTCCCCACTGTTGACCAATGTCCTATCATTGCCATCTTCTCCCCACTGTTGACCAATGTCCTAACATTGCCATCTTCTCCCCACTGTTGACCAATGTCCTAACATTGCCATCTTCTCCCCACTGTTGACCAATGTCCTAACATTGCCATCTTCTCCCCACTGTTGACCAATGTCCTAACATTGCCATCTTCTCTTTGTCCAGGTCCACTACAGGTTTGAGACCAATGCTATTTATGGAGTGGACAAAGCCTATGTGAGTTTTGTCTTCTCAGACATCACTACCACTAGCGTGACACAAACATTTTCAACCTCGTTCTCAAAGGTAAGAAATTTTTATTTGAAATAAAAGACTCATCGCTGTAAACCCAATGTAGGCCACAGCTTTATAGTATATCGCATGTTGTCAATTCTTCATTTTGAACTGCTTCGAAATTTTGACAGTTTCAGACGTCAGGCGCCAGCAGCCAACCTGTGGCCCGCAGTGGGAATCCAGGCTACCAGATTGACCAACCCATCATAGCCGGTGTGCTCAATCGTACTGTCGTGGGAGCCACCACTGAGTATCCTTGGTTGTTGTTTTTACTGCAGATGGTCGGGAGACTATTCTATTTATAGACATTTGATCTCAAACATCAATTTGTTGACATGCGGTCCACTAGATGCCTGAAAAAAATTATTGTCATCCAACAAGATATAATTTTTATAGGGCTGAGGAAATTAGCGATTAATTTCTCAATTAATCCTTTAAAAATTTTATCGATTAAAATTATTTTAATCGATAAAAATTCGATTAAAATTAAAGAAAAATTTTAATATTTAATTTTATTTTATAAATAATAATTTATATATTTTTTTACATACAAACTTCTCCCGCGTAATATTATAATTTATTTTATTACTCTATGTGGACCGGCAGACGTCAACTAAAAAATGGCTGCCAGCATCAGCGCAGTTAAATTTAAACATATAACTAGAAAGTTGAGCAAAAATTTTGTTTTTAAGCTAACTGCGGATGGCAAAGTCGAAGATGGTGAAAACGTTTACTATGTTCACTGCCATAAACAATTCTCTTTTAAAGGATCAAATACATCGCTGACGTACCACCTTCAGCACAAACATCCGTTCAAGTATCAACACATTGTCATAAAATTTAGTTCAAAATATTCTTAATTTTCAATGCCCGTGAGAAATGATCAGTTTAATGACGTCATAAATTTCTATTTTTGGCTTTAATCGAAATCATCGATTAATGAATCGATAACTTTTCAAAAGTTAACTATTAAATTTAAATTAATCGATAACAGCCCTAAATTGTTACTTTACACAGAATATTTTATGACAATGAAATGGTTAGGAGGATGAACTCTTCAACACTCGCCTTTCCCTCCTCCCCCGCATCACCTAACCAGCTACAGGGTGGTGTGTAATCAAAGGTCAAAACTACAATTTCTTAAACCAATCTGATGACTTTTTTAATTTACCAACTGGGAATATTTTCGGCTCAATCATCAAATTGAAAACTGTCACAAGATCAATTCTGTCAGGTTTCATCAATGTGACATCATTTCTCATTCATCGCCACTGAGATTCTGTCAGTTCTGTGTCTGTCACGTCCAATCTGTTGACCCTAACTAAGAACACAGTGAGAGAATCCTTCTAACACAAGCCAGAGGCCAGCAGCTGGCCTTGGTGCGTCCATCTGTCAGTGGGGACTGTCTGACAGATGCTGGACAGCTGAGAGAACCTGTTCTATTTGGTCAAGACATGAGGACTGGATGTCTTATACAGTAATACAACTCTCACCATAACGAATGTTCATTTTTGGCTTGTCATTCAGTTTCATTTACAACAATCTAAAATTAATTTTCAAACATATAATTGATTTGTGAAGAAATAATACCTATAAGAGTAGAAATTTTAAAAAATGTTTTTCATTTATAAAAGTGAATGTTTTGTTGGTTTATTTTGTTCAGATTCAATTCAACCAGCGACGTGTCCATTTGTCAGCTGCTACAGCAGAGTATCTTCACTGCCATTGAAGGTTACGGTGTTCCCACCTTTGACCCAGCATTCAATGTTTACCCAAAGAACAATCGTTACGTGGCCATGTTTGGCAACTCAGAAGTTAAAAAGACTGGCGACTGGGTTGAAATTCTCTACCAGAACCGTCCTGTACCCCAAACTGTAGGCACTTCCTGTAAACTAAAATTTATTGAATTTTTTTTTAAACAACAAAAAAACCAAAGCAGTTAATTTTGATTACCACTGAAATTTATCAGGTTCGCCAGTTTGAAAACAAATTTTTTTTTATAGTTCATTGTTTTTTATATGTCATCATGTGTTCCCCTAGAATTATTATTAAAAGTTTAACATATAACTGGAATCATATTTTATTTTCAGGCCACCTCGTCTCAGTGCTTCCTCTCACTGGGAGCCAACCTCCAGATCCTGTACGCCAACATCGGTGCCTTGCCCAACCCGCAGCCTAAGGTCATTGGTGTGGCCTTTGTTTATGATGCTCCTCAGACCGTCTCGTACAAGGTCAGTCTTTGATTTCTCCGACTCTCTAACCACGCTGCAATCCAATGCAATCTCAAAAGCCAAATCCTCACTAAAGGTTATTCAGTGAATTTACAGAGCTAGGGGATCGTTCATTGTTGGTTAAAGGAAATAACCATATTTCAAGGGAAAATTGGGTTTTCAAGAATTGAAAATAAATCTAGTTTATGATTTAATGCACAAAAAATATATTTGGTGTTAGAAATGATTACTTTTTGTATAATGCAGTTGTGGATTGCAATGTATTGTTTTGAATTGTGTATATGAATTAATGACCAGTTTTAGTTTAGAAAATTGTGCTGTATTTTCTTCCAGCATTATTATGACAAGTTTCTTTAGTTCAGTTGTTTTTTACAGTCACATTGTGTGTCAGACTTCAACTGTTGTTGCTGGAAACAAAGAGTTGATAAACAGACCCTTCAGTATCCACAGGATGCTGTTAACATTTTTTAGAAAAAGCAGACGGTGTAGACAAAGAAGCTAACCGTCTAAGGAATGTTAAACTGTCTTTTTCACTTCTCACAGTGCTCAAGTCTGTACTGCCAGCCTGGGTCGTCATCGCTGGCACAAAAGATCGAAATCAGCAGTTCGGTCACATTTATTGATGTCTCGCAGTCGCCACAAGCCGTGGAAGGAAAGTACCCAACCTTCGCAGTGCGTCTGCCGTATGACTTCTTCTATCCCTTCCTGAACTCTGCTCCGACATGGCGCAATCCTAGCACAGCGGCATGGGTGGTGGTTGTGGTTATCTCAAGACATTTCTTGTTTCACTGATAAATGATTCATTTCTTTTCAAATGTGGCGCACAACTATTCAACTACTCAACTATTCTAAATATCAAAACATAAAGCTAGAACAAGAAATATACAAAAATATTTAAACATTAACTTTTTTAAAATCAATTATTTGCACAGAAAACAATTACTTTAAAATAATTCAAACACCAAATTGTAAACACAAACATTTTAATGACAAGTTTTGCATAGAATCAAATTTCTCTTCACCATCCTCCACTCTTTGTGTGCCTTTCCATTTTTGGAGATTTTTCAATTTGACTATGAATTGTGTGCTCCAGTTGTGTTAGTGTTAGAAGGTGATACTCAGGATGGAATTAAGTTTTATTACTTTCAAGAAACATTGTGATTATAGCAATATTTGTATAATATGGAGTAAATTCATTAACAGTTTTATTTGTTAAAAATACTTTTTAATTAGTTTATGTTTTTACTATTTTGCTCTTGATTAGTTGATGTTTACAATTTTTATTATGTTTTGTTTCATTTAATTGAACTTTTTTTAACCATCCCTCAAATATCTCCACTTTCCTCACTCACTTAAGTTCATGACCAAGGGAGAGAGGTAAACTTGTTTATTTTTAATACTATCATTATTTAAGTACTTGAGAAATATTTCTGATGTCTCTTGCCGAAAAGAAAAGCCATGAAAAAATATGTTGTCGTTTTAACTAACTGTCAAGGTGAGTCAAAGACTCTTTTGTTTGACTGTCAAGGTGAGTCAAAGACTCTTTTGTTTGACTGTCAAGGTGAGTCAAAGACTCTTTTGTTTGGAGATGTAGTTGTCTAACTAAAATACTCAAAAGTACCTCCAAGAACAGAAAAGATTTATGAACGCAATTTACTTTTTAAATGTTATTTTTATATGAACATTTCTCCGTCCAAGCTGAACTTTGTTTCTTTTGAAACTGGTAAATGAAATTTTTTTTTCTTTTTTTGTAAATTATTATCTTGTAATTTTAAACAACTTTTCACTGAAAGCCATCAAGTGGACGTTATTATTGTTGAGTTCATATCTCCATCAGCCATTCATCTAAAGTATCATTTCTCTGGTCTCATCTCATCGTCAGGATAAATTAGAATAGAACTTTTTAATTTGTGGATTCGCGTGTATCAAACTACATGTATACACACATAATGGGAGCTAAGCCCAGTCTTGCTCCTGTCTAGGGGAGCTAAGCCCAGTCTTGCTCCTGCCTAGTGATAGAAATAGGGAGAGTGTTGCTAAAGACCAGCCATTTTATTTTATTTTTAATTTGCCAAATATTGAATTACGTACTTTGACAAATATAGAATTTCAGTGCGTTTTTTAAATGTTTAATTAAGAATGTTTCCCAACCCCATGATTTACAAGACATTCCAGGGATTGTAGTTTGAATGAGTGAATCTTTTTCAAATAGCAGAGGAACTGTTTGAATGGACTACGTCTATAGTCTATATGTATTCTTGTGTCATTAAATTTTTATGGAATGTAGTTGTAGATTATATTATAAACAATCAAATAAAATAATCGTCTCTTACGTGTTCAACTCTGATGTCAGTCATTAACGCATTTAGCCAAACATATGTCATGTGTGAAATGTGTGGGACTGTGAGGTTTAAGGGTGGGTTTTATACCATGAGGTATCACCTATAGCGGGGTCGTTGTCCCCCCACCCTAACCCTAAAGTCACATGGACAGGGTAAAGGCGGGTAGCCAGAATCTGAAAATCGTGTGGTTTGTTCTTGTTTTTTTGCAGTCACTAACAAATTGTGTTACTAATACACTATACCAATACACTAATTGTGTATCCCAGTTCCTACAACTCAAGTTTCCACTAAAATTCGGCGGTTTACATCTTCATGTCATACCACTGACATTTAGATGTATTTTTTTTCAAACGCCACTGGCTTTCCACTTATATTTTCATCTAGCAACTCGTGACATGAACGTATTTCCTGTTTCATTTTAAGGGGAGTGAACTAGCGGCAAGTTTTCTTTTTTGTTTTCACCGCAGGCTTGCCAGATTGTAATTTGGGTAAAAGGCCAAACTGACTGCCAAAAAAGGCCAAACTTATGTTATATGAAAAATGTCAACAAAAATGACGTCACGCACCTAAGGGCGGGGGAGGGGGGTCACAAATTTATGGCGAGGGGGAGGGTGCTTTTAAGAACTGTGACGCCATATTGGAAAGGGTCTAGCTCTTGATTACATGTGACGAGTGGTGGGGGTGAAAATACATTGAAAATCTGCAAAAATCGTGTGACGTCATTTATAGACGGCTCATAACGGCTGAAAATTATTTAACTATTTAAAATGAAGGTAAAACCAGGAGAAAAAGGATAATAAATGTGTAAATGCCAATGTTCGTATGTATGATTGTACTCACAAAATAAATAGACTATGATACTAACATAAAAATTTGAAAGAAAAGCTTTCAGGTCATCCTTTTCCTCTATACTGCTATTTGCTGTATTATTATAAACTTTATCAGATGTCAAGTCATCAAGCATTCTTGGTGAAATGAGAAAGTCCTTACTGCATTTATTTGTAAACAAAAGCTCAGCCTTGACTCTAACAATAGCGTCTAAAAATGTGAGCTGCATTCTATATCTGGCTTTTTCTTAATAGCCTTTTCGTTAAAATTTATAGTGTCTAACATACATCACATCAGCTATTCAAAAATAGAAAATAATTAATAAGGTTATTGACTTATTTACACATTTTTAATTTTTTTTTGTGTGATAAAATTATTTTTTATATATTCTATATATATATATTTAAAGAAAAAGGCCAAAAAAGGCCAAATGGCCTAAAAAAAATTTGATGCCAAACCCTCTTAAAAAAGGCCAAATTTTGAGAATTTTGCCTTAAAAAGGCCAATATGGCAACCCTGTTTCACCGCTTGAAGCCCAATACAAAAAAGATGAAATTGTACATCTGGATGGCGTGTGTCGGAAACAGGGCGTGTAGCCACACATTCGCACACCAACACGGCGTGTAGCCACACATTCGCACGCCAACAGGGCGTGTAGCCACACATTCTAACGCCAATAGGGCGTGTAGCCACACATTCGCACGCCAATAGTAGGGCGTGTAGCCACACATTCTCACGCCAATAGGGCGTTAGCCACACATTCGCACGCCAACACGGCGTGTAGCCACACATTCACACGCCAACACGGCGTGTAGCCACACATTCGCACGCCAATAGGGCGTGTAGCCACACATTCGCACGCCAATAGGGCGTGTAGCCACACATTCTCACGCCAATAGGGCGTGTAGCCACACATTCGCACGCCAACACGGCGTGTAGCCAGGGCGTGTAGCCACACATTCTCACGCCAATAGGGCGTGTAGCCACACATTCGCACGCCAATAGTAGGGCGTGTAGCCACACATTCGCATGCCAATAGTAGGGCGTGTAGCCACACATTCACACGCCAACACGGCGTGTAGCCACACATTCGCACGCCAATAGGGCGTGTAGCCACACATTCGCACGCCAATAGGGCGTGTAGCCACACATTCACACGCCAACACGGCGTGTAGCCACACATTCTCACGCCAATAGGGCGTTAGCCACACATTCGCACGCCAACACGGCGTGTAGCCACACATTCGCACGCCAACACGGCGTGTAGCCACACATTCACACGCCAACACGGCGTGTAGCCACACATTCGCACGCCAATAGGGCGTTAGCCACACAATCGCACGCCAACACGGCGTGTAGCCACACATTCGCACGCCAACACGGCGTGTAGCCACACATTCGCACGCCAACACGGCGTGTAGCCACACATTCACACGCCAACACGGCGTGTAGCCACACATTCGCACGCCAATAGGGCGTTAGCCACACAATCGCACGCCAACACGGCGTGTAGCCACACATTCGCACGCCAACACGGCGTGTAGCCACACATTCGCACGCAAACACGGCGTGTAGCCACACATTCGCACGCCAATAGGGCGTTAGCCACACATTCGCACGTCAACACGGCGTGTAGCCACACATTCGCACGCCAACAGGGCGTGTAGCCACGGCGTGTAGCCACACATTCTCACGCCAATAGGGCGTGTAGCCACACATTCGCACGCCAATAGTAGGGCGTGTAGCCACACATTCTCACGCCAATAGGGCGTGTGGCCCACACATTCGCACGCCAACAGGGCGTGCAGCCACACATTTGCACGCCAATAGTAGGGCGTGTAGCCACACATTCGCACGCCAACAGGGCGTGTAGCCACACATTCGCACGCCAATAGGGCGTGTAGCCACACATTCGCACGCCAACAGGGCGTGTAGCCACACATTCACACGCCAATAGGGGGTGTAGCCACACATTCACACGCCAACAGGGCGTGTAGCCACACATTCACACGCCAATAGGACGTGTAGCCACACATTCACACGCCAACAGGGCGTGTAGCCACACATTCACACGCCAACAGGGCGTGTAGCCCATACATTCACACGCCAATAGGGCGTGTAGCCCACACATTCACACGCCAACAGGGCGTGTAGCCCACACATTCACACGCAAACAGGGCGTGTAGCCCACACATTCACACGCCAACAGGGCGTGTAGCCCACACATTCACACGCCAACAGGGCGTGTAGCCCACACATTCACACGCCAACAGGGCGTGTAGCCACACATTCTCACGCCAATAGGGCGTTAGCCACACATTCGCATGCCAATATGGGCGTGTAGCCCACACATTCACACGCCAATAGGGCGTGTAGCCACACATTCACACGCCAATAGGACGTGTAGCCACACATTCACACGCCAACAGGGCGTGTAGCCACACATTCACACGCCAACAGGGCGTGTAGCCACACATTCACACGCCAATAGGGCGTGTAGCCACACATTCACACGCCAATAGGGCGTGTAGCCACACATTCACACGCCAACAGGGCGTGTAGCCCATACATTCACACGCCAATAGGCAATAGGGCGTGTAGCCCACACATTCACACGCCAACAGGGCGTGTAGCCCACACATTCACACGCCAACAGGGCGTGTAGCCCACACATTCACACGCCAACAGGGCGTGTAGCCCACACATTCACACGCCAACAGGGCGTGTAGCCCACACATTCACACGCCAACAGGGCGTGTAGCCACACATTCTCACGCCAATAGGGCGTGTAGCCACACATTCGCACGCCAATAGGGCGTGTAGCCACACATTCGCATGCCAATAGGGCGTGTAGCCACACATTCTCACGCCAATAGGGCGTTAGCCACACATTCGCACGCCAACACGGCGTGTAGCCACACATTCACACGCCAACACGGCGTGTAGCCACACATTCGCACGCCAATAGGGCGTGTAGCCACACATTCGCACGCCAATAGGGCGTGTAGCCACACATTCTCACGCCAATAGGGCGTGTAGCCACACATTCGCACGCCAACACGGCGTGTAGCCAGGGCGTGTAGCCACACATTCTCACGCCAATAGGGCGTGTAGCCACACATTCGCACGCCAATAGTAGGGCGTGTAGCCACACATTCGCATGCCAATAGTAGGGCGTCTAGCCACACATTCACACGCCAACACGGCGTGTAGCCACACATTCGCACGCCAATAGGGCGTGTAGCCACACATTCGCACGCCAATAGGGCGTGTAGCCACACATTCACACGCCAACACGGCGTGTAGCCACACATTCTCACGCCAATAGGGCGTTAGCCACACATTCGCACGCCAACACGGCGTGTAGCCACACATTCGCACGCCAACACGGCGTGTAGCCACACATTCACACGCCAACACGGCGTGTAGCCACACATTCGCACGCCAATAGGGCGTTAGCCACACAATCGCACGCCAACACGGCGTGTAGCCACACATTCGCACGCCAACACGGCGTGTAGCCACACATTCGCACGCCAACACGGCGTGTAGCCACACATTCACACGCCAACACGGCGTGTAGCCACACATTCGCACGCCAATAGGGCGTTAGCCACACAATCGCACGCCAACACGGCGTGTAGCCACACATTCGCACGCCAACACGGCGTGTAGCCACACATTCGCACGCCAACACGGCGTGTAGCCACACATTCACACGCCAACACGGCGTGTAGCCACACATTCGCACGCCAATAGGGCGTTAGCCACACATTCGCACGTCAACACGGCGTGTAGCCACACATTCGCACGCCAACAGGGCGTGTGGCCAGGGCGTGTAGCCACACATTCGAACGCCAACAGGGCGTGTAGCCACGGCGTGTAGCCACACATTCTCACGCCAATAGGGCGTGTAGCCACACATTCGCACGCCAATAGTAGGGCGTGTAGCCACACATTCTCACGCCAATAGGGCGTGTGGCCCACACATTCGCACGCCAACAGGGCGTGCAGCCACACATTTGCACGCCAATAGTAGGGCGTGTAGCCACACATTCGCACGCCAACAGGGCGTGTAGCCACACATTCGCACGCCAATAGGGCGTGTAGCCACACATTCGCACGCCAACAGGGCGTGTAGCCACACATTCACACGCCAATAGGGGGTGTAGCCACACATTCACACGCCAACAGGGCGTGTAGCCACACATTCACACGCCAATAGGACGTGTAGCCACACATTCACACGCCAACAGGGCGTGTAGCCCATACATTCACACGCCAATAGGGCGTGTAGCCCACACATTCACACGCCAACAGGGCGTGTAGCCCACACATTCACACGCAAACAGGGCGTGTAGCCCACACATTCACACGCCAACAGGGCGTGTAGCCCACACATTCACACGCCAACAGGGCGTGTAGCCCACACATTCACACGCCAACAGGGCGTGTAGCCACACATTCTCACGCCAATAGGGCGTTAGCCACACATTCGCATGCCAATATGGGCGTGTAGCCCACACATTCACACGCCAATAGGGCGTGTAGCCACACATTCACACGCCAATAGGACGTGTAGCCACACATTCACACGCCAACAGGGCGTGTAGCCACACATTCACACGCCAACAGGGCGTGTAGCCACACATTCACACGCCAATAGGGCGTGTAGCCACACATTCACACGCCAATAGGGCGTGTAGCCACACATTCACACGCCAACAGGGCGTGTAGCCCATACATTCACACGCCAATAGGCAATAGGGCGTGTAGCCCACACATTCACACGCCAACAGGGCGTGTAGCCCACACATTCACACGCCAACAGGGCGTGTAGCCCACACATTCACACGCCAACAGGGCGTGTAGCCCACACATTCACACGCCAACAGGGCGTGTAGCCCACACATTCACACGCCAACAGGGCGTGTAGCCACACATTCTCACGCCAATAGGGCGTGTAGCCACACATTCGCACGCCAATAGGGCGTGTAGCCACACATTCGCATGCCAATAGGGCGTGTAGCCCACACATTCACACGCCAATAGGGCGTGTTGCCCACACATTCGCACGCCTCTGTCTAAATAACATTTAAATCAGTGGTGTGCAAACATTTTAGGGCGAGGGCCACGTTAGTAAGATATCAAAGGTCAAGGAGTCACACCTAACCAAAGGTCAAGGAGTCACACCTAACCAAATTTTAGCCTTAGTTCAAGTCCAAACTTCCATCGTTTACATAAATTTATTGATTTTTAAAAAAATATTACTATAGGCTTTCACGGGCCGCAATGAACTTCGAAGCGGGCCGCACGCGGCACGCGGGTCGTAGATTTCCCACCCCGCATTTAATGAAAGTAGGGGGCTGGACATGTTCAAGCTCCGCCCAGAGTGCTGATTTCCAACGACAGTGATGCACAAATTTATAAACCTGCATTGAAACATGATCGGACTAACCTAAGCTCCGCCTCAATATTTGAAGGAGAAACCATCTTCCTTTTCTTTGTTACGTTACTGTCCTAGTAGGGCCATGACCCTCAGATCGACTCCTCAGTGGCACGGGGGACGGTGCTGGTCAGCATATTACGTCAGGGTAGTGGACGGGCTACTACGGTGATGGCCCAGAAGAGTGGTTCTCAGAATAAAGTTACTCAGCGTCCGCCCTCCCCCCCCCCTCTTAAATCTACAAACAGAAAGGTATTTACATTTATTTTCCAACTTACGTCCCAAAAAAAAGGAAAGAACAAAAAGAGTTTTAAAAAATAACACACTTTGTACATGAAAAACACCTTGACTTTGAAATGATCGGCTTACATCATACATGTTATTGACGTTGGAAGAAAAAAAGCTGACCCGTCAAAACGGCCCCGGACAAAACGACCCCGACATAACGGCCCGGTCAGAACGGCCCCTAATTTGACAGTGGTCATTTTGACCGGGGCCAATTCGTCAGGGCCGTTTTGTCGGCTAATCAGAAAAATTATTTTCAAGATTTACAAAAAAATAACATAGTAGGACGCAATAATCGTTTGTATAATAACGATGAGGGCGAGAGTGAATTTTCTGTACATCGTCAACGTAAATCAATACGGATCCCTCCTGCAGATCAATCTAAAGCGCTCGACCTTTACATTGAAAGTACGGAAAATCAAATGTAAAACCTTCACCAAATTCCTCTGTACAAATCCAATTTATCGAAAGAAGAATGGCGAGCACTTTTCCAACAAAGAAAAAAACGCCAAGGCATTGTAATCAAGCCGGCAGATAAAGGTGGAGCTGTGGTTGTGTGGGATAAGAGACTGTACATTGAACGGCAGATAAAGGTGGAGCTGTGGTTGTGTGGGATAAGAGACTGTACATTGAACGGCAGATAAAGGTGGAGCTGTGGTTGTGTGGGATAAGAGACTGTACATTGAACGGCAGATAAAGGTGGAGCTGTGGTTGTGTGGGATAAGAGACTGTACATTGAACGGCAGATAAAGGTGGAGCTGTGGTTGTGTGAGATAAGAGACTGTACATTGAACGGCAGATAAAGGTGGAGCTGTGGTTGTGTGGGATAAGAGACTGTACATTGAAGAGGCCTCCAAATCCAAACAATTAAATGATGCAACTTTTTACAACCCAAGGACAAACGATCCTATTATTTCTAATACTGAAATTGTTAAGAAGACGATTGAAGAACTTATAGATTGTGGTCAATTACCATCTTCTGCAAAAAAAAGTACGTATTTATGACAGTGACTTGGTAAACCATGTTTATACTTATTAACAAAAATACACAAGCTGGGAAACCCTGGAAGACCAACTGTCTCCGCCTTCTCTTGTCCTACTGATTAATTTAAGATTTTTTGGATAGTTTTTCAACCTATTGTTGCAAATTTATCATCATATATTAAATACACTAGCCATATGATAAAATCTCTGGATTCCTTGGTTTTACCCAATGAAGATCATTTACTATTTACAATGGACGTTTCTTCATTGTACACGTCTATTCCTCATGCTGATGGCCTCTCTGCAATCTCATTTATTTTCTAAACAAGAAGGCGAATCTCAAGATCCCCGCAAGTGCCATACTACGATTGACTGAGCTGGTCCTAAATTTAAACTCGCTTGAATTCAACGGACAGTTTTTTAAAATCAAATTAGTTGAGTTGCTCTGGGAATGAAAATGGGACCAAGTTATGCATGTATATTTATTGGGCCATTTGGAACATCTATGGAGTGAAAATTACAAAGGTATCTCTCCAGAGTACTACAGGAGATACATTGACGATTGCATTGGAATAACAAAAATGGACATGCAACAATTGCAAAGTTTTATTGACTTCGTTGGTAACTTCCATTCTTCAATCAAAATTACTTCAACAATCCATAGGATTGCTGTTAATTTTGTGGACATACAAATTAAATTGAAAGAAAACAAAATATCCATATCATTTTTTTTACAAATCTACAGACAGCCATAGTTTCATTATGTATACATCGTCCCATCCTCAATCTTTGTAGTAAAGAACTCTATCCCATTTTCGCAACTATTGAGACTTAAAAGATGATGAGGCAGACTTTTTGGAGAAAAGTAATAAAATGCTGGATTTTTTCGAAGGACGTCATTCACGGAAACAGTTTTAATATCCGCTGACAATCGTATTCAAGACGTGACCAGACAGGACACATTTACATCATCTGTTTCTGATCAATGTGATCAATTTGATCGATCCAAATTGATTTTAACTTTTCATCCCCATAATTTTAAAGCCCGCCAGATGATTCTCAAAAACCGACCAATCCTCATGGCTGACCCTTTCACCCAGCAGGTCTTCAAAAAGCCTCCTCTTTTTGTTTCCGGAGAGATAGAAGCCAGAGAGATATACTTGTAAGAAGTCACCTTTCCCACAATGAAAGCACATATTGGAACAAACGGTTGCAACCGTAACTGTTGCAATACTTGTCCATATGTGATTGAAATTAACAAAAAATTCTTTCCCTCTTGAAAATTTCATAATAAAATATGGATTCACTTGCACAAATCGCAACGTGATTTATGCAATTCTTTGCAAGAGGTGTAATAAAATTTACGTGGATGAGACAGGTCGTCGTCTTGGAGATCGGTTTAGAGAACACCTGTATAATATAAACAAACAGGCTCAATGTCCTGTGTCTAAACATTTTAAAACTGTTGACCATGACGTCATTTTTTTATATTGCAGTAGCTGGTATTTTATATGCAAGCAATACCCATGATAGGGTCCACATGGAAAATAGACTTATAAAACGATTTGGTACGTTGGCTCCATATGGAATTAACCAATCATTTTACCTAACTGCAAAATCTTTTTCCCGTTATGGTTTTCACTGTAACTTTAGATACTTAGTAATATTTAAATTCTTAAAACATATTACGTTTATCATAAAATATTATGTAAATTACATAATATTTTATGATATAATATGTTTTAAGAATGTAAATATTACTTATGTAAGTACATATTTTATGTTTATTGTACTGATGAAGGCATTAGCCATGATTAGCCGAAATGTCGTGTTAGTTTTAAAATAAAGCTAAAAATGTATTTTTTCATTGCACAATTGGTTCGTGTATTTTGTATTTTATTTAAAAGCTTTATCGCAGTCCCATTCCGTATGATATGATATAATATAAGATAAGTTGAGATAAGATAATATAAGATATAGTGAGATAAGATGTTCCCCGACAATACACGTCATGTTCCCATATCATATTTCTTCTGACCTCTCCGCCGGCTGTCTGGGCCACCGATAGTTTGTACACTTCAACCTGTGTGGTCATTTGGAGAATGTTACAATACAGAGTAATACAGACTACAGACTACGGATAAAATGTGTGCTGGGCCACCGATCGTTTGTACACTTCAACCTGTGTGGTCATTTGATATATGTCTTGTGTCTAATTGTTATTACTGTCGTATCAGTCTAAAAATAAAGCTCAAATTTATTGTTTTCATTGCACAATTTGTTTGTGTATTTTGTATTATATTGTGGTCATTTGAAGAATGTTACAATACAGACTACAGATAAAATGTGTGTCAACGGTTGTCTTTTCCGAATCTTCGACATTAATCGACATGCTGTCACTGACACTTATTTTTATTCAACGCCCCCCCCCCTTTAACTGGGAAGCACCCGAGGAAATGTATCATCCTTGGATCGTTACAGCGCCCGAGCGTGTGGCATTGTTATTTTTTAGAATCACTGGTCCAGAAGCACCAAAAGGTCACGTGTGGGTTATCGTAGCGTACTCCCGAGGAGGGGTGGGATGGGTGGGCATCACTCAAGTTAATGGGGGGGAGGGTGGGGGAGTGCCGACCGGATAGATCAAAGAACGGGACGGGGTGGGGTGCGAAAGGCGAGCAACGATGCAGGTGTTCAAGTGACCTTGAACCCCAAATTTTGCGTCGTAACGTAAAGCGAGTGTCCCTCATCCCTGAGACAACTGTAAGAACCTAAATGTTTGACTGACAGTTAAACATTGAAAAAACGTATCACTTATAACAAGCTGGAAAATTCGCCCTGCGAACATAATGTGGGCGAGACTGCAATCATGCTTATAGATAAGTTGATAGATAACATGCAAACAAGTTATGTATGAGTATGGGCCTGACAAGACGTCACAAAACAACGATCAAAACAAATAAAACTAATTTGAAGAAGATATATCTTCTTACTCTCTTCCTCCTGTTGCACTCTTTAATTTCTTTTAATCATTTTTTTTTCCTTCTTTTTTTACTATTTGCTCGTTGAAGATGGCTCTTTGCCGAAACGTTCATTGTTTTTGACAGTTCTAACAATTTGTCGATATTTTTATTTTAAAAAAACATTTTGGCAAAAGGCTTTACATTTAAATAATCTTCAATGTCGGGCCAATTTCGGGGCTTTTGATTGGATGGTTTCATCATTAAACTTTTATAGTGCTGCAACAGCGCCATCCGGCGGGATTCTCTTTCATTCATTTACCCCGTGGTTTGTGTCGGGGACATCAGATGATTGTCATCAAAGGGAATCAAAGAAAGTTAGAAAGGGATGACATCTATCATTACGAGGGATAACCCCTTTCTGATTCACTCTCACGTAACTTTGTACAACCGCTTACCGCTCTTGATACATAAATGATACAAACGTGTGAACTATCTCGACAACACTAAAGGATAATAACATGTTTAGTAACGATTAACGATACATAGATATATAATTGATCTGCAAACATTTGAAAAAAAAGGCAACAACAAAAAACAGAGTTAGCAAACAATTTTTAAAAAAAATTAAATGTTGTGACTTTTTTAACACTGAGATCACCCACACCCACACAGAGAGAGACAGACAGACAGACACACACACACAGAGACAGATAGACAGACACACACAAATACACACTGTTCTTGCCCAACAATTAGCAGAACGTTTAAAGGTGCCTGGTGTATTCAAATAGAGTAAATGGTGCCAAATTACAGTGGGACCTCTCATAACGAGTTTAATTCCTTCCAGAGTCTTACTCGTTAAACGAAACACTCGTTATACAAAACAATTTTCCCCATTAAAATCAATGTAAAATACGATAATCCTTGCCATGCTGAAACAAATACATGTACTCATTTTAAAAAAAAATTAACATTTATTTAAATAAAATTACTTATCAATTGTTAAAGAGTGAAACAACCTGAATACAATTTAGATTTGATACAAAAAACGTAAACAGAAGTATGAATTTATGACAAATAATTATTCCTTTCTAACGAGAAATACTGTCCAAAGACATTTATTTTTGCCGAAGCTTCAAAATTCGACGAAAATGTGCCGTAACCGTTTCGTAGACATTCTTGACACTCCCTTTGAAGCATCCATCTCCTTAATTGTTCTTGGGAATAGTGCAGATCGTTGATGTTGGCCGATTGTAGTTGCGATTGTAGTTGCGTGCTAGATTAGCCACCTTGTTCTCGCTTTTCAATGGGTTTTACGTTCATTTCAACCGTTGTTATTTTACATTCTCTCTTACGATTGTCTTCTTGTGTGTTTTTTTTTCGAAAACATTTTAGCACAGGTTATTACACTATGCACATAAAAAATTACGAATACTGTCTGAATACAAAATGTGTAAAAACGGTTGATCACACATTAAAACAATACGCTAACAGACCGAGTGCTTAACACAGACTAATACACCGGGGCGGAAATGTCAGCTGACAAATGAATTTCCAGGAAAAAAGGGATTTTCCCTTTCTGCGTCACTCGTTATGCGAACCTTCGCTCGTTAAGGGAGCAACTTTAAAAAAACAACATTTTTGCTCTTTATATGAATTACTCGTTATAAGAGGTGCTTGTAATGAGAGGTTTGACTGTATTTGTTTCAGTGAACTGATTAAACAAGGTTTGTTTGTGTTTTTTAAAAGCAATCATATTTTCTATATCAAACAACTCTCCAACGCGCCAAAAAATAAAACTATGAAGGTACATGTACCCTGTTTTAGGTTAGAAAGGGGTGGGGCGAATTACCAGTCGGAATTGACACGAGGGAGACGCCTTCGTGTCGTTGGGCTATGGCAGGGGCGTCCAAACTTTTTTGCGAAGCGGGCCATATTCAATTGAGTAAAGTATGCGCGGGCCATATTCAATTGAGTAAAGTATGCGCGGGCCATATTCAATTGAGTAAAGTATGCGCGGGCCATATTCAATTGAGTAGCCTAAAGTATGCGCCGCGGGCCGGATTAAGAGAATAAACTTTAAGACTGAGTTCAAGCTTTTACAATTTATTTTTTTAAAGAGTGATATTTTGGGGGAGGAAATGGGGACCACACAATCTTGATTTTCGAGACTTCATAAATGTCTTATTCCATCATTTGCAAATATAAAAATTGAATAATGGACAAGTTTTGGAATAAAGATTTTTATTTTATAATATGTACCGTCTTAAACCTAATAGCACATAACTGCACCAGCTTTTTTAATGAACACTACCGTTGGTAAACAATGAAAAATCATCGATTTTAGCCTTAATTTAACTTTATTGAAACTTATTGTGTTTTTTTTAAACTCAAAATCAAAACATCTTATTATTACGGCGTTCCTGGTAAATGTACTTACAGAAAACAACCAGATGCGATGTTTTCCCAAGATGAGGCCGCTGGCCAGTAAAAATTTAAGCGCGGGCCTTTTTGGCCCGCGGACCTGAAAATGAACACCCCTGGTCTAGGGAGCCTGGGTTACTCCGTGTTTAGCCGCCCATGAATCACGTAACTCACTCCACGACCACGAGGGCAGGGTCGCCTCTGTCAGCCCAGCCGACACGAGTGAGACGCAGACTTTTGGTACGCCCATGATCAAACGACAAGGCGTGAGGCCAAAGGTATTACGACAGAGGGATTTAGTGTGTCGGCTTTTATTTTGAGGGTCACCGTCAAAACGCGGACAAAACGGCCCGGACATAACGGTCCCGGTCAAAACGGCCCCAGACAAATTGTTAACATTTTTCAACAAAAACTTTAATTTTTTTTTCCATTTTAAGCTTTTGTCAACTTTTTAACCCTTAAATAAAGTGGTAAAATTGTAAAATTATTTCTTGTGATGTTATTATATTGTTTCTTGTCAACAAACAGCCGCGATTGGTACCATTTCGCGTAGAGGCTATTAAATTCACTATTGTGATGTCATTATTATTGTTTATTATTAGCAAAACCTGACACTGAATAGGTGAGTAAAAATACGAATTTAATATTTGATTGGACATTTTACTTTTAGTCTATTTATTAGTCCGGGGCCGTTTTGTCGGTGAACCTACTTTGAGAGTTGAATGAAATAAAGATGGGCATATAATTATTTATTTTTTTTAAACCCAGTTGTTGGGATACCTTCATTGTTTGTAAGAATATAATTGTTATAAGAATATAATTGTTATAAGAATATAATTGTTATAAGAATAGAAATGTTATAAGAATATAATTGTTATAAGAATATAATTGTTATAAGAATATAATTGTTATAAGAATATAATTGTTATAAGAATATAATTGTTATAAGAATAGAATTGTTATAAGAATAGAATTGTTATAAGAATAGAATTGTTATAAGAATATAATTGTTATAAGAATATAATTGTTATAAGAATAGAATTGTTATAAGAATAGAATTGTTATAAGAATAGAATTGTTATAAGAATAGAATTGTTATAAGAATAGAATTGTTATAAGAATAGAATTGTTATAAGAATAGAATTGTTATAAGAATAGAATTGTTATAAGAATAGAATTGTTATAAGAATAGAATTGTTATAAGAATAGAATTGTTATAAGAATATAATTGTTATAAGAATAGAATTGTTATAAGAATAGAATTGTTATAAGAATAGAATTGTTATAAGATTAAATATTGTATAAGATTATAATTGTATAAGATTAAATTGTTATAAGATTAAATTGTTATAAGATTAATATTGTTATAAGAATAGAATTGTTATAAGAATAGAATTGTTATAAGATTAAATATTGTATAAGATTAAATTGTTATAAGATTAATATTGTATAAGATTAAATTGTTATAAGATTAGAATTGTTATAAGATTAAATTGTATAAGATAGAACTGTTATAAGATTAATATTGTTATAAGATTATAATTGTATAAGATTAAATTGTTATAAGATTAAATATTGTATAAGATTAAATATTGTATAAGATTAGAATTGTATAAGATTAGAATTGTTATAAGATTAGAATTGTTATAAGATTAGAATTGTTATAAGAATAAATATTGTTATAAGATTAGAATTGTTATAAGATTAAATTGTTATAAGAATAGAATTGTTATAAGATTAGAATTGTATAAGAATAAATTGTATAAGATTAGAATTGTATAAGATTAAATATTGTATAAGAATAAATTGTTATAAGATTAAATATTGTATAAGATTAAATATTGTATAAGATTAAATATTGTATAAGATTAAATATTGTTATAAGATTAAATATTGTATAAGATTAAATATTGTATAAGATTAATATTGTATAAGATTATAATTGTATAAGATTAAATATTGTATAAGATTAAATTGTATAAGATTAAATTGTATAAGATTAAATATTGTATAAGATTAAATATTGTATAAGATTAAATATTGTTATAAGATTAAATATTGTATAAGATTAAATTGTATAAGATTAAATATGTTATAAGATTATAATTGTATAAGAATAGAATTGTATAAGATTAAATTGTATAAGAATAAATTGTTATAAGATTAAATATTGTATAAGATTAAATATTGTTATAAGATTAAATATTGTATAAGATTAAATATTGTATAAGATTAAATTGTTATAAGATAAATTGTTATAAGAATAGAATTGTTATAAGAATAGAATTGTTATAAGAATAAAATTGTTATAAGAATAGAATTGTTATAAGATTAATTGTATAAGAATATAATTGTTATAAGAATATAATTGTTATAAGAATAGAATTGTTATAAGAATAGAATTGTTATAAGAATAGAATTGTTATAAGAATATAATTGTTATAAGAATATAATTGTTATAAGAATAGAATTGTTATAAGAATAGAATTGTTATAAGAATAGAATTGTTATAAGAATAGAATTGTTATAACTTTTTGTTCTAAAATTTCTAGCATCGCACTCAAGAAGGAAGATTATGGACCATCCATGAATGACGTCACGCACCTAAAAGGGGGGAAAGGGTCACACATTTGTGACGCTGTGTGACGAGGGGGGAGGGGGTATTTAAGAAATGTGACATCACATCAAAACGCGCAAATTTATGACTAACTCGAGGCCCGCGAGCCACATCCGGCCTGCCGTACAATTGTGACTGGCCCGCGAGGCCTGGAACGGCGTACTATTATGTACGGCCCAGAATTTTAGTGTAAAATATTTCAGTTCCCCTGATAAATAAAGCGAATATCAAATTCCCAAATAAGTACGGGTTTTAAAACCACTCGTGTTAAATCGCCAGTTAATACTTTTAAGAAGAAAAGACCAGATAACCAGACGTTACCGGTAGCGAGATACTTTTCCTCAGGACCGGCCTGGAATTAGTCATACGACACCATTATAAAAAAAAATAAAATTGCCCGCCCTTGCTGCGTACATCAAAGCTCTTTGATGTGATTGGCGCGTCAGTTATCACTAGTAAGTCGTTGACTCTGTGTCTGTCTGTGATGTGATTGGCGCGTCAGTTATCACTAGTAAGTCGTTGACTCTGTGTCTCTCTGTGATGTGATTGGCGCGTCAGTTATCACTAGTAAGTCGTTGACTCTGTGTCTCTCTGTGATGTGATTGGCGCGTCAGTTATCACTAGTAAGTCGTTGACTCTGTGTCTGTCTGTGATGTGATTGGCGCGTCAGTTATCACTAGTAAGTCGTTGACTCTGTGTCTCTCTGTGATGTGATTGGCGCGTCAGTTATCACTAGTAAGTCGTTGACTCTGTGTCTGTCTGTGATGTGATTGGCGCGTCAGTTATCACTAGTAAGTCGTTGACTCTGTGTCTCTCTGTGATGTGATTGGCGCGTCAGTTATCACTAGTAAGTCGTTGACTCTGTGTCTCTCTGTGATGTGATTGGCGCGTCAGTTATCACTAGTAAGTCGTTGACTCTGTGTCTCTCTGTGATGTGATTGGCGCGTCAGTTATCACTAGTAAGTCGTTGACTCTGTGTCTCTCTGTGATGTGATTGGCGCGTCAGTTATCACTAGTAAGTCGTTGACTCTGCATGTGTCTCTCTGTGATGTGATTGGCGCGTCAGTTATCACTAGTAAGTCGTTGACTCTGTGTCTCTCTGTGATGTGATTGGCGCGTCAGTTATCACTAGTAAGTCGTTGACTCTGTGTCTCTCTGTGATGTGATTGGCGCGTCAGTTATCACTAGTAAGTCGTTGACTCTGTGTCTCTCTGTGATGTGATTGGCGCGTCAGTTATCACTAGTAAGTCGTTGACTCTGTGTCTCTCTGTGATGTGATTGGCGCGTCAGTTATCACTAGTAAGTCTTTGACTCTGTGTCTCTCTGTGATGTGATTGGCGCGTCAGTTATCACTAGTAAGTCGTTGACTCTGTGTCTCTTTGTGATGTGATTGGCGCGTCAGTTATCACTAGTAAGTCGTTGACTCTGTGTCTGTCTGTGATGTGATTGGCGCGTCAGTTATCACTAGTAAGTCGTTGACTCTGTGTCTCTCTGTGATGTGATTGGCGCGTCAGTTATCACTAGTAAGTCGTTGACTCTGTGTCTCTCTGTGATGTGATTGGCGCGTCAGTTATCACTAGTAAGTCGTTGACTCTGTGTCTCTCTGTGATGTGATTGGCGCGTCAGTTATCACTAGTAAGTCGTTGACTCTGTGTCTCTCTGTGATGTGATTGGCGCGTCAGTTATCACTAGTAAGTCGTTGACTCTGTGTCTGTCTGTGATGTGATTGGCGCGTCAGTTATCACTAGTAAGTCGTTGACTCTGTCTCTCTGTGATGTGATTGGCGCGTCAGTTATCACTAGTAAGTCGTTGACTCTGTGTCTCTCTGTGATGTGATTGGCGCGTCAGTTATCACTAGTAAGTCGTTGACTCTGTGTCTCTCTGTGATGTGATTGGCGCGTCAGTTATCACTAGTAAGTCGTTGACTCTGTGTCTCTCTGTGATGCCCGTCAACTCGTTTATTGTGTTTAATTGCTCCCCCCCTTTGTTTTAGACGCTTAAAAAACATATATATATATATATATATATATATATATTGTCAGTATGCCTAACTAAAGAGAAGACATTGAATAAGTTTGTAACATTTTTAATTTTTATGCAATAATATTTTCTTTCAACTGACAAACCAGCGGAGTTATATTTTAAAAGAAAGATATTTCAATGCATTAGTTGTTGTTATGATTATACACACAAAAACATAAATACACAAATTAAAATGCAAATTTAAAAAAAAAGTATTAATCGTCACTACAATAACCTATGTGAGAGACCCGCTAAATGTTTACTGACGTGTTAACCTAACTGCGAGGCTGGCAATGTTAACTGATACTGGCGGTTAACATGTTTGTGATGTCAAACATCAAGCCATGACATGTGTGCATTAGAGCGAATGTCAGGGATTTTTAATTATGTCATCTATTTTAATGTTTTAATATATATATTTTATATTTCTAAGTTAAATTCTCCACTTCTTGAATGCTATCGTGTTCGGGATTTTGTACCCATTTCACCCCCCCCCCAACCCTCGCCCGTCACGCTTCGTTACAAAATCTTAGACCCCCCTACAATATGACGTCACAAAAGCCGTATTTTCTAATTAAAAATTAGCATGTTGCAAATTACTTTTTATCATTAAATATGTATTTAGTGTAAGTACTGTAAGGATGCACTCTAATATTGTAACACGCGTGAAGCCATTGAACACGTCATTAAATAAATTGCAAGCAATCAAATATTTAGTGGAACTTTAATTTAAAGCTGCACATTTGGATGTGACGTCATATTTCTTAAACACCCCCTCACCCTCGTCACAAATGCGTGAACCGACGTGTGACGTCATTTATGGACAGCCCCAAAATGTAAAACCAATATCTTTTGACTGGTTTAAAATTAATTTTTCAAACGGGGAAGGGGCGAGCAAATTTGTACGTACGCATAGGGGAGGGGGTCACGAAAATGTATGTGGTGCAACAGGGGGAGGGGGTACGAAAATACGACTTTTGTGCGTACGTAATATATGGATGGCCCCTTATGACATGATTCTGCTGAGAAGCCGTTGAACTAGCAAGTTTCTTTATTCCTGTCGATAGCCAGTAGTTGTGGTGCGAACAAGTTCTGTCAGATGCTGGTCACGAGTTACTGCTCGATGCTTTAATTTGATGAACTTGTGGAGTACAAAGATTCACAGCTGTCGGTTGTATCTATAAGGGACATAAGTCGTCAACTAGCTCTCTTGAGTTGAGGATATTTTACTTCTGACACTAGCGTCCAGAAAACTTATTTTCAAATAATAAGTTACTAACTTAAGTAGGACTAACAGTAACGGATTGTTACCAGGACAAGAAATATAACAGTTACCGTGTACATACCACGTGATTAAAGACCAATCGATCCCATCAACTTTTAAATCAAAACAAAATTATTTTCAACCCTTTGTTTCGGTCAAGACTTTGTTTAGCATTCAATTTATTTTTGGTGTAATTATATTATAAATTTCAAATATTTCAAATTAAAAGCGTTAATTTCATAAATTATTCGCGAGACGCAATGTAAACACAGGAAAGCCGCATGCGGGCGCCCCATAGCCGCGGTGAGGTCACCATTGATGATATGTTATAACATTATATGTGATGCGGTGCTGGTAAGACTCATCCATCTATACATACGTAGATCATGTCTTACATTTATCCAATATGGTGTGTAGATGATGCACACACTTCGTAGATAAATTGCATCATCTTTCAAGTTATCTTTATTGGGCTCTTTCTTTATTTTAAAGTAGCAATAGAAAAAGATTGTACAAATTTGCAAAAGTACAATGAAAATATATTTTTTTCAAAAGAAATCAATCGGCGGTCTTCCAAAATTTACATAAGAGTCTATGAGTAAAAAAATAAAAGCCCATCTTTCAACAGAGATATCAAAGCGGCCTTAAAAACACAGTGGTGTTCTCTCTTGAAAGTTGCCCTTACTTGTTTGAATGAACTTGCCACTCGGCTCTCTGCCTGACTGTAAGGGAAATAACTAGAAAATCTTTCAATTTTATTTTATTTATTTTTATTTATTTATTTTTATTATATATATATATATTTATTTATTTTTTTTTGATATTTAACTAGATGCTTTTGAGAAAATTTTTGGAAAGGGAATTTTTTTAATTAAAAAAAGTACGTTTTATTCATCAATTAACTTGTATACGGCTTTAGTTAACTTCGTACTCAAGACTCTTTTCCACAAAATGTTACACACGCGTGTCTTTCATCAAAAATGTTTACAAACAAATTTCTTTCATCACAATTTATATGTTTACAAACAAAGGTTTATAAACAAATGTCTTTCATCTCAAATGTTTACAAACAAATGTCTTTCATCACAAAAGTTTACAAACAAATGTCTTTCATCACAAAAGTTTACAAACAAATGTCTTTCATCACAAAAGTTTACAAACAAATGTCTTTCATCACAAAAGTTTACAAACAAATATCTTTCATCACAGATCTGCAGTCATGCACCCCTCCCCTTTTCTTTCAATCCACGACTCCACGACTGACTTAATTTCTTTCAGAGATTTAGAAACTAGCTTCAGGCATCATTACAATCACATTATCTTCTCCATCTCTACGCTACATCATATTCATTAGCACCGCACCTCATCGTAATACTTCACAACCACACCCAACATCACAATAGCATCTCTCAACATCACAATGGCATCTCTCAACATCACAATAGCATCTCTCAACATCACAATAGCATCTCTCAACATCAGAATAGCATCTCTCAACATCACAATAGCATCTCTCAACATCACAATAGCATCTCTCAACATCACAATAGCATCTCTCAACATCACAATAGCATCTCTCAACATCACAATAGCATCTCTCAACATCACAATAGCATCTCTCAACATCAGAATAGCATATCTCAACATCACAATAGCATCTCTCACCATCAGAATAGCATCTCGCAACATCACAACAGCATCTCGCAACATCACGATAGCATCTCTCAACATCACGATAGCATCTCTCAACATCACGATAGCATCTCTCAACATCAGAATAGCATCTCTCAACATCACAATGGCATCTCTCAACATCACAATAGCATCTCTCAACATCACAATAGCATCTCTCAACATCACAATAGCATCTCTCAACATCACAATAGCATCTCTCAACATCACAATAGCATCTCTCAACATCACAATAGCATCTCTCAACATCAGAATAGCATCTCTCAACATCACAATAGCATCTCTCAACATCACAATAGCATCTCTCAACATCAGAATAGCATATCTCAACATCACAATAGCATCTCTCATAATCAGAATAGCATCTCGCAACATCACAACAGCATCTCGCAACATCACGATAGCATCTCTCAACATCACGATAGCATCTCTCAACATCACGATAGCATCTCTCAACATCAGAATAGCATCTCTCAACATCACAATAGCATCTCTCAACATCACGATAGCATCTCTCAACATCACAATAGCATCTCTCAACATCACAATAATAGCATCTCTCAACATCACAATAGCATCTCTCAACATCACGATAACATCTCTCAACATCACAATAGCATCTCTCAACATCACGATAGCATCTCTCAACATCACAATAGCATCTCTCAACATCACAATATCATCTCTCAACATCACAATAGCATCTCTCAACATCACAATAGCATCTCTCAACATCACAATAGCATCTCTCAACATCACAATAGCATCTCTCAACATCACAATATCATCTCTCAACATCACAATAGCATCTCTCAACATCACAATAGCATCTCTCAACATCACAATAGCATCTCTCAACATCACAATAGCATCTCTCAACATCACAATAGCATCTCTCAACATCACAATAGCATGTCTCTACTCTACATCAACAAAATATTTGTTTTAAAATACGTCAGCGGCAGTGCGATAGAACCTGGGCATGGCCCATGTCACGACAATGTTATTCCACCGCCTGTTGTTTCTTTATGTCCACACTTACCGGCTTTTTTTATAAAAAAAACAACTACGGTACATTGTTGAATGACTGATGATTAGTTTGTATCCACAAATTTTCACTCTTCCACTATTTGAATCTCTTTTGGGAGGGGGGGGGGTAAACGGTAACCCAACCACCCCTGCCCATTACCATGAAGTGAATTATCAGCGCGCGTGACGGGCGTGTTGTGGGCGTGTTCAGAGGCGGGACTATCGTAATGTTTGATCGACAGCAATTGACTCGGCTACGTCACTTCTGGGACCAGAACTTCAACCGTCGACGAGCCGCATTGTGCTCCATTGTTTCTGACCAGTTGGTAGGGTCTCTCGCGGTCTAATACTCAACATTTATGTGGTGTGAACTTCAACCTAATTTTTAAAAACTAAAATTTTGATGTTTCGTGTTTTAATGTTTTGCCTTGTGTTTCCCAAGCTGGAGTAGAATAGTTTCAGCTGGAGTAGAACAGTTTCAGCTGGAGTAGAACAGTTTCAGCTGGAGTAGAACTGTTTCAGCTGGAGTAGAACAGTTTCAGCTGGAGTAGAACAGTTTCAGCTGGAGTAGAACAGTCTCACGATGGAGAATCAGCGAACAATTCAGGGAGTAACTGGAGCACATAACGAGGCGGCTCTGACTGCGCTCATCAAACAAACGGGTTATTCAATGGTACAGGAGAACGGACAGAGGAAATTCGGCGGTCCCCCGCCTGGATGGGATGGCCCCCCTCCGTCCCGGGGCTGTGAAATTTTCATAGGAAAAATTCCCAGAGACCTGTACGAAGACGAACTCGTGCCGGCGTTCGCAAAAATCGGCAAAATTTGGGAATTTCGTTTAATGATGGACTTCAGCGGCACAAACAGGGGATTTGGCTTCTGTACATATTGTTCCAAGTCCGACGCCAAGAGGGCCGTGAAAGAGCTCAACAACTTCGAGATTCGTAAGGGGAGATATCTCGGGGTGTGCTCGAGTGTCGACAACTGCAGGCTGTTTGTCGGCGGGATCCCCAAAACGAAGCAGAAAGAAGAGATCCTCGCGGAGATGTCAAAGGTCACGGACGGGGTTGTCGATGTTATAGTGTACCCCAGTGCCGTGGACAAGTCCAAGAACAGGGGATTCGCCTTCGTGGAGTACGAGAGCCATAGGTCAGCGGCGATGGCCAGGCGTAAGCTGATTCCAGGGAGGGTCCAGTTGTGGGGCCACACGATAGCAGTGGATTGGGCTGAGCCGGAACCCGAGACGGATGAGGATATAATGGCAACGGTAAGTCACAGTAAGTGATGGCCAACATTGAAATATTTGTGGCTGGAATGGGGGCAGGGGGTGATTTAGTTTTTTGCTGTCAGTTTTGTGAATTGTTATATCGATGATTTTTGGCTTGTCGTAAAATTGTTCCGCTACTTACGCTGCTTGTTTTCTATTTAAAGAGAAATAAGGTACTGTGTCGCCCCGTCTCGTAAATGTAGTTTTAAAATATTAAGTCCTAAAGGGAAATAACTGCTGCCCCTTTTTGTGAAAGCCCATTAAGACCTAAATTATTAATTAATTTTTTTATTTTGGGGGGGGGGTAAAATGAAATATGTATTGTGATTGTTTCAACGATTTGTCAAGAGTAATGTATTGAGAATGAAAGTTTTGGCCGAGAGCTGGCCAGAAAACCCCAGATAAACAACTTGGCAACTCCCTAAGTAATGAAGCTTGCCCTTTTCTCTCATTCACCTTCGCTTTCTCCCAAAGTCCATGCCCTTTCTCCCAAAGTCTATGCCCTTTCTCCCAAAGTCCATGCGCTTTCTCCCAAAGTCCATGCCCTTTCTCCCAAAGTCCATGCCCTTTCTCCCAAAGTCTATGCCCTTTCTCCCAAAGTCCATGCGCTTTCTCTCAAAGTCCACGCCCTTTCTCCCAAAGTCCATGCCCTTTCTCCCAAAGTCTAAGCCCTTTCTCATCTCTTAATAAATGAACATTGACATCATCCTGACATGTGGCGACAGTTTTAGCCTATACAACTCAACAGCCACATGGTCATAGGGCTTAATTTAACCGGAGCATGACGCGACCCTTGATGAAAAACGTCCTTATGGCTGCCAGGCTCTCATCACTCAAATGACTAATGAGTATATGTATATGCCACTAAAATGTACTTACGCTTACATGTCAATACTGTCATGTACATACTCCCATAGAGTGATTATCATAGACAGGGTGGAGAAGAAGGGGTGACCCACACACCTGTTAGCCGGGGAGGCGGTGACCCACCCACCTGTTGGCCGAATGTCCGCAAGAGTTGATGACATGGACAGGAGGCGTTAGAGAAATCTGGAATATTATCAGAAATGTCAATAGGGCGATGGCCACATGATGAGTTTCGCTTGTAAAACTTCAACTTGTTTTAAGAGCGCAAATGTATGATCAACTAAAGAGAATGCCATGCATTGAATGTAAGTTTTAAATTAATTGCATACCCATGTTCGCCCTTTTGCCAATTTTTCACCGCTGGATATTTTGCATCTATTCCTGGGTAGATCTTCGTTAACGCCGAGAATAATTCTGTGTCATTTAGAATTTAGATTCTTATTGACTGTTAGTTTTTATCATTGTCATTGACTTCGAGCCCTCCGCTAGACATAGTCGGGGAGGGGAGGATAGGGCGGGGAGTGAGTCCTATGCTCAGAATATGGTGTATGGCAGTGATGGCGAACCGATGGCACGTGTGCCACAGTCGGCCTGCAGAGTCTCATCATCTGGCACGCGACTAAAAAATTTCTTACTTAAACCAGCTAAGCCTGACCCCAATCTTTGGTTTTCATTGGAGTGTTGGCACTTTCCCATTAATTACCGTAAATAAGTGCCATGGTTTTTGGTTGAATTGTGAGCTCGCGGCCCCAAAAAGGTTCGTCACCACTGGACCAATGCTTTATGTAATTGCTCAGGGGATGGAGCAGATTACTCAGGTGTTATTTAAGAGAGTAATCTCAAGTTTCCAGAATATGAGATTAGATTAGATTAGATCCATATTCATATTTTTTATAAGTGCAGTTTCCACATTCCTGTAGCTACAGGTTGAGGTGACCATGTCGTCCTGGGCATGGTTGCCTAGCTACTGGTTGAGGTGACCATGTCGTCCTGGGCATGGTTGCCTAAAAGCCAACATTTCCCTCAAGGAAACCTTCGCTTATAAATGTTGAATAAATCTCAATTAAAACTAACTTGAGGCCAAAATGGGTTTGCAAATATTGACAACAAATCATTAGCACCACAAGTAGATGGGACTCGTTCAATGCCCCTTGTACCATACACACATAATTTGTACCATCCATGCAGGCATAGTTTGTATCATACACACACGTTTACATACACACACAATGTCGGGACCATAAGGTTCCTAACGGTGACGGTTCTGATATCGGGACGAATGACCCTATTCGGGACGAATGACCCTATTCGCAAGGATAAGTGCATCCGGCGGGAATTTCAACTAGAAATTTCATGTTTAGGGCAAACTAAAGAGAAAATCTTGATTATGAGTATGATTATGAGTAAAACACGAACTGCGGCTGGTCCGTACATAATGATAATAAAGACGAATGTGGTTACGTTGAACAGGCTCAGATTGAACTGAACCAAAACTCTTTGTACCGGTTAAACTAGATACACAACACAAATAAGGCGCCCCCTTGGCGCATGTTGGCTCGCGCCCCCTCCCCATGTGCCACGGACCTGGATTTAGGATTAATGCCAACTGTTTAACTTAATCAGTATCATTATATTTTACATATTATATTTATCGTCTTCAAAACAAATTACATTAATTATTATTTTTGTAGTCGTCTAACATGATAGTACCGAAATAAATTTCCGCCCAAGGCAGGGGTGCATAACTCCCCAACTCCCCCCCTCAGACAACCTCGTCACCCAAACAACATCCTCACCAAACAACCTCCTCACCAAACAACCTCCTCACCAAACAACCTCCTCACCAAACAACCTCCTCACCAAACAACCTCCTCACCAAACAACCTCCTCACCAAACAACCTCCTCACCAAACAACCTCCTCACCAAACAACCTCCTCACCAAACAACCTCCTCACCAAACAACCTCCTCACCAAACAACCTCCTCACCAAACAACCTCCTCACCAAACAACCTCCTCACCAAACAACCTCCTCACCAAACAACCTCCTCACCAAACAACCTCCTCACCAAACAACCTCCTCACCAAACAACCTCCTCACCAAACAACCTCCTCACCAAACAACCTCCTCACCAAACAACCTCCTCACCAAACAACCTCCTCACCAAACAACCTCCTCACCAAACAACCTCCTCACCAAACAACCTCCTCACCAAACAACCTCCTCACCAAACAACCTCCTCACCAAACAACCTCCTCACCAAACAACCTCCTCACCAAACAACCTCACCAAACAACCTCCTCACCAAACAACCTCCTCACCAAACAACCTCCTCACCAAACAACCTCCTCACCAAACAACCTCCTCACCAAACAACCTCCTCACCAAACAACCTCCTCACCAAACAACCTCCTCACCAAACAACCTCCTCACCAAACAACCTCCTCACCAAACAACCTCCTCACCAAACAACCTCCTCACCAAACAACCTCCTCACCAAACAACCTCCTCACCCGAGCTTTCATACACAAAACTACTAGAAACAAGTGTTTAGATAACGGGAACATTTTCTTATATTATCTCTTTCCGACTATAACAAGACAACCATCAACACTATTGATCGCAAGAGGTTATCCTATCTAATAAAAGGCAATTTTCTGTGCGGTCATCGATAGCGATTGGTCCCTCAAACTCCTACATACTCCTACAGCCAATCACCAGCGGAGAAAAATTAAATCTCATTTACATATTGAGCGACGTTCAAAACGAATTATTTTTGGTGCAGTTTTTTTCCAAGAGTTTATTTTGAGCGGTGCGCGTTGGGATTTGTAGTCAAAAACTTTTGTTTTTCGGGTTATTTATTATAGCTATAATGTATATTATTTTTGACGTTATATACTTGTATGGTCGGTCGAGAAGGCGGGTCTCTCGACAAACCACGGTAGTGGGAAGGTAGGGTCTCTGGACAGACGGGGGTGGGGGAGGCAGGGTCTCTGATCAAAGCCTCTGGTTGTACCAACGATTGGTGACGGTTTATTTTCATTTTGTAGTCAGTTGATGTGGATGTTGTGCTGTCCTACCATGAACTTCAAAGGTCACCCAACACTTATTGCTTTGACGGGCTTTGTTGCTAGTAATAAATAATTCGTGACAACATGCTGCTGTCTATTGGCAGGAACTTGTATTGTTTGTTTACCCAGCTAGCTGTTAAAAACTGACGACCTACAGCAGTGAGAGAAAACAATTTTCAACGCACCTGCTTCAACAAACCTTTGGGCGCCGTATCAAAAACAAACCATTGGGAAAAGTGGGGAAAGATTTAATTAACACTTCTGTTGACTTATTGACTTATTGTTTGATTTTTAGGGATCGGGGGACGCTACACATTTATCCAACCCATAACCAGTCCGCCAAAAACAAGATAACTACAAAAGCGAACTAAACTTTTATATAAATTATGGAATGACTATCACCATCAGTCCCATGACAGCTGCAGTCGTTGGGCGGAGCGCATGGACACATCAGCAGGCAACGATGTCATCATTTGCCTATTTTGAGCGACGGCCAATAATTCATTCAATCTCATCCCTGTTCATTCCTTTATGTTGTTGAGCTAGCTTTTCCGCTGTCGACCTCTTCTCCGGCCCCCTTCTACAGTGCCTTGAAGATGATTTTTGTCAGGGTATCATGTCGCAGTACATGACCGAAACCTACCATCTTGCGTCTCTCAATTGTTGTTATAATGGTTTATTGACGACCCGCAATAGAGTTTATTCTACCCCAGACATATTCATTGGTCTTGTGTTCTAAATAAGAGACCTGGGGAATTTTCCTAATGCATTTGTTTTCAAATGACTATACCAGGGGTGGCTAGACCTGAAGTAACTGAGAGCCATTTTAAAATACATTATATAAAAATTATTGAGAGCCGCATTGAATCACTTTAGGCCATTAAGCCTGGCTCCGAAAACTTCCAGTAATCCTTGTACTTGTAACATAATAATTATATTTCATAAGTTGTATGCTAGCCGCAATGTGAAACAGAAGAGCCGCATGTATTATGTTGGCAAAGTTATAGAATAATGATGTTTATTTTATATTATGTACCTTACAACTTACAATATAACCATAGCAAAAAATGTGTCGAAAATTGTGATTAAAATCTTTTACATTTTTTAAAATACATTGACATTGATGCCACATTCATTTCCTTTTAGAGTTGAAAATAATTTTAAAAAATTTAAACATATGTTATTGATTTTTGCCATCAGATGTCATCAAAATTGGTACACATAACTGAACATAAGTTTATCGGCTTTTTCGTAATCAATTTCAATGTTGGTAAACAATAAGACGTCATCGTACAGAAAACAGCACGCACTTTCGTCATTTCTTATAAATATAATGTCGTCGTAGCATAAAAATTCCACGAGTCAATTAATGAAACTTGAGTCCACGGGCCTGTTACAATTTTAACGGGGGCCGCATTTGGCCCGCGGGCTAGACTTTATACACCCCTGGCTTTAAGCGTTACCATGTGATACATGGTGTAAAAATGCTAAATATAAAAATGATACATTTTAAACATAATAGTATTAGCAATGTTACCTCTAAGATTCATTGGTCCGTGTGCAAAATTTAAAAAACAAAACAAAAAAACTCGTATGCAAATTTGCGCAGCGTCCGTTTTTGTCCAAAATTGTACAACTCTCAAACACAGATATGGCAAATTTGCAATGTTATAAAAATTTGCTGCTCGCTAATTTTCAACTGCTTCGCACTGAAGCGGCCGCGCAGATAAAAAAAAGGGGGGGGGGTGGTGGCGGCTGAGCGTGTTATTCACCCCTCCCCCCCCCCAATAATATAATATACTGTTTTTAAAGCAAGTAAGCCTTTACTTTTGATGCCGAATCAGATGTTTATTGTTCAAAGAGAGAGAGAGAGACTGGGTCGACGTAATGTGCATTTAAATTAAAAGTGCGTTTCTCGCCCACTAATCACGGCCACACTTAGGGGGCGATTTATTAAATATTGGGGAATCTTTCATTTTTCTTTCCACATTTAGTCAGAAGTACACGACAAAAGCAAACGGTTAATATTTTGCATAATACAATACGAGTATTGTGTAAACTGATTACAACTGGAAAATTCGTATCCAGTTGTTAAAGCCATCGCTTTAGAGTTAAAGGGTTAATGGACTGGCTGGGGTGAAACATCGATGCACAATTCATATCATTAGCAGTTAGATACTAGTTTAAATTTTAAATATGGCCATTATTTCGTCAAAAGTAGCCTAAGCTACAGTCGATACGAAAAAGAAAACACTAAAACAAAAAGCACTAGTTATAGCTGATAGGGTTTAACTATCTGACGCGTGTGCTAACCAAGAAGCAGCCTTAGTCCCGTATATCTGGCCAAGTTGCCAAGTCCTCTCCCTTAGAACACATTTGTCTCCCATTGATTACAGTTATCTCCTCAACCTGGCATCTATACTGACTTTATTTATTAAAGCTGTATGTGGCCAAGGACTAAGTATCAGGAGAAACTATTACTGTACTATATTTTTATATTTTGTTCTTTTTAAATAGATTTTTGGTAAATACACGTAGTAATTCAATAAAATACATCTTATTCGTCCTTTCTTAACCTGTTACAAATTAAATCTCTTATAATATCCATTGCAGGCGCTCCTTCTATACAGCAGATTATTGCGTTCTGCTCTTATCAATGGTTTTGTGTAGTCGTGCATTTTTATTAGTTTTATATGTTGACAGTGTTGGTATTCCTGGTTTCATTAGGCAACCCTTCTACATCTGAATCTAAGACTAACTAAAACATTTGGTGAAAGGTCGTTCTCTTTTTGTGCAGCCAAACAATGGAATTCTCTACCTTTACAGATCCGTAGTATTCAAACAACCAAGTCCTTCAAGACTGCACTACTTAACGCACATCTTTTCAAAATTTATGTTCAAAATTTATGAAACATCTCTTGTTAATGATTAACGTAGCTTATGTATAGGCCTAATGTACTGTAATTTATGTGGTTGTTATGATAAGAATGTTAATTTAATACTTAATACTTATAAATATATGTATGTTCCTATCTCCATGTAAAGCGCTGTGAGCCCAGTTCCTTATTAGGATACAGCGCTATATAAATTATGAATTTATTTATTTATTTATTTAACTCTGTATATGCAAGTCTAGAACTCCCAATAAAATTATTTAAAATGCAAAACATTTTTGGGTGCATCTAGTTCTTTTTAAAAAATGTAACGTGAATACCCCCTCTCCCCAAAGACCAAGAACTACAGGAAATGGTAACTTTGTTTTTTGCACTTGAACTTGTCAAGGAATACAGTTCATGGAGTGTCCATTATTATGCTGATAAAAATTTAACAGTACAATTTTTTCATTATGTTATTAAAAAGTTTATTTAAAAGATAAATTCACAACCCACAATTCTTCAAATTGGCCGATGTTAAAATTAAGTCAAAATTAAAATGCAGGCGGGAAAGATCAAGAGTCCTAGTGGACAGGCGCGGATCTCAATACTGCTGTTGCTGTTTTATGTACCTTATACTAGAAATGAAGACATTGTTATTCTTGGTTTCCTAAGGTTCGAATCCTATATGTTCGTAACTTGATGCTGTCAACAACTGAAGAACATATCCAAGAAGTCTTTGAGGATGCTGTCGGCAAAAAAGATTGCATTGAAAGGGTCAAGAAGCTAAGGGATTACGCTTTTGTCCACTTTAGGCAAAGAGAAGATGCACTGAAAGCTATTGAAATTATGAAAGGTACTGAAAATATTTTCTTTTTATTGGATAAAAAATTATTTTACATTAAAGTTTTTTTATAAGGGGAATAACAGTTACATGGACAAAAGAAACGACTCAAGGTGTGCAAACTAACTATTTCATTTGTCTCACTTGGTGTGCAGCTAACTATTTCATTTGTCTCACTTGGTGTGCAGCTAACTATTTCATTTGTCTCACTTGGTGTGCAGCTAACTATTTCATTTGTCTCACTTGGTGTGCAGCTAACTATTTCATTTGTCTCACTTGGTGTGCAAACTAATTATTTCATTTGTTCACTTGGTGTGCAGCTAACTATTTCATTTGTCTCACTTGGTGTGCAGCTATTTCATTTGTCTCACTTGGTGTGCAGCTAACTATTTCATTTGTCTCACTTGGTGTGCAGCTAACTATTTCATTTGTCTCACTTGGTGTGCAAACTAATTGTTTCATTTGTCTCACTTGGTGTGCAAACTAATTGTTTCATTTGTCTCACTTGGTGTGCAAACTAATTGTTTCATTTGTCTCACTTAGTTATTTATTTAAGAAAAATGCCAGATTTGGGACATTTTATGTTGTTGTTTTTTTCATCTCCACAAGTGTGAGTTGCAGCCTAAAACTTTTTTAATGGACCACAAAGACCTTATGCTCCTGGTTGAAATTGTTTTTTCTCTTCTCTCTCAATCTTCAATATTGGGGAGTAAAGTCCCACTAAGTTGGTTTGCCTTATTGGACAGCTTATCTATTATAGTGATTAAAAGTGGGAGTATTTAAACATTGGTTATCACATTATCACTTATTTGATCCCATGCCAACATCTTCAGATGATTCTATTATTGATGGCTCAAGAGTAGAAGTTGTCTTAGCGAAGCCAGTAGACAAGAATGAATTCTCTAAAGTTGCCAAAACAAAAGGTCTCCAACAGGTAATGAGATACATTCCTTTCATAAAAGATAAGTAATTTCATTTTGTTTTAATAATTTAGGATAATATAATCACTGTGCATTATTTTTCTTTAAAGCAATGTGGGATCAATAATAAATTTTGGTTTTTGTCTTGAGTTGTACAAATGACAGTATATTCCAATAACTGCTTCCTCTGTTGCAGATACTTGATGTGGAGAGCTCCATACTTGCTCCATTATACAGCCAGTTAACATTACATCAGGGAGGAAGGTATGTGTCCTTTGTACTTTGTTTGAAACTGGTTCACTTATTTCGGTTTTTGAAGCTAATTCCAATTTAAAAATATAAGATTACTTATAATTTATTTTTAGTAATTAATTGTTTGACAGTATTTATTTACACTGTTATGAGACTTCAAAGTAGACTAAATTTTTAAAAAACTTTTTAGAGGTGTAGCCAGACCAAATATTCCAGCTATTCGTGGTGGGAGAGGGCGAGGGGCGGCTGGTTCAAGGGGGGCTGGAGGCAACAAGGGCTACGTTCCTACATTGATGAGAGGTGGTTACAGACGAAACCCTGTAGAGGTGAGTTCATGGGCGTGTGATATTTTTATTTGTTGTTCTCCTTTTTGCCTTATGTCCACTGGAGTAGGGAGACGCACATGTAAGAGAGAGAAATATCCCAAAATTTAATATAGAAAATATTCTTGAGTTTGTTAAATGCTTTTTTTCTGGAGATTGAAAAAAGAAACAGAGAAGGTAAAATATTATATTTTTAACAGTAATTGAAATTTTCTTTTAAAAAAAACGTTTTGTGTTTACATTTAATAATGTTCACTCCTAAATTATTTTAAAACACATTTTTAATTGCTGTAATTATTTTTTTAAAAATAATGCAATTCTCTGGAGTGAAAAGTTTCATATTAGTTTGTAAAGCATTTTCAATTGACAAAAATGCCCAATCACCTTAAACTATAGGGTCGCCTATTTGACCTGCTACCAGGTGTGGAGTTAACCCCAACTAACCCAACGACACTCAAACCTTTGAGTGTTCGATCACCTGTCCAGGTAGGGGTTTACCTGACTTGCTAATCATATAGCACTTTCCAGGCTTGCTATTGGAACCCCTTGTAATTCAACTTGGCTTATTTCTTCTTTGTTTGTTTACCTTTATTATTTTGCTACTTTTGACCCCCTAACGCAAAACATATGCACCTGTCCTATATAGCATATAGATGATGGTTAGCAAAGAAAAAAAAATTAGTAAATTACAAACGTACCACAAAATTTAATTCAGCTTCTACAATTTATTCTCTTAAAACGCTTTTTTAAATGGCTTTTAATCTTTCAATAAATATTTTTGGAGTCGGGGGAATCCCTGACATTTTTACTGCTTAAAATAGTTTTAAAAAAATAATAATTTTGAGATTAATTAAATTATAAGTCCTAAAGAATAACTATACATTTAGTTTTAATGTTAACAGTTCAACCTATTCTAGTCTTAGTCCTTTGAGATTTTTTAATGCATGGATCATTGTCTGTTTCGCAGCTTTATAATTTATATAAGCTTTCCTTTACTAAAACTGTTCTCGTGTATTTTTAGTTCTGGGTCAGTATGATTCTTTTTAATTTTTATGAGAAAACCTGGTATTTATTAGGGGTCTACCGATATATCGGCTGGCCGATATACCGATATCAGGATATCGGTAATATCGGTATCGGTAGCATGTAAAGGTCCCGATATTGACGTCACCGATATTTCATAATAAGTTATATTTTGACCAAAAAAAACAACAACAAAAAAACTATCATTTAGATTTACAATATCTCGACAAATTAATATATTGATCCCGATACCGGTATTGAAATAGTCAAAAGAGTCCTAGTATTAATATGTACAGCCACGATACAGTGTGCCATGTGCTATGATATTTTTTAGGTATCGGCCGATTTTCGTATGCTCGGAAATACTGTGTAAATAGTGCCGATGCCAAGTATACCGTAATTGCTCTAATAAATGGATAACATGTAAAAATTATGTTCACATAATTGCTCTAATAGCAAAGATGCACGCAGAATCGCAGATGTCTAAAACATTTCGTTTCGTATGGAATAACAAAATGTACCGTGTGCAGACTTGTTGTCATTAGCAACCATTCATCCTTCAACCTCATTTCACTCTAATTACTATTGTTCTCATTGTTTCATTCATAAAAGGTGGCCGTGTGCAAAAGCCATTAAACTATTGGTTAGAATTAATAATTATGAGTCAAAAGTTGAAGTTTCAAAAGGAGTACCTAATTTTGCTTGTACATTTTCATAAAGGACTGTTCGTTTTGTCATGAGTCCTATGTAGGTCATGATCTGAAACTTGTAAACACATCAGAAACTTCGTTTCGGAAAATAAATAAATAAATAGGTAATATCGGCATAACTGGATATCGGTAGAGTGTAGACCCCTAAATTATAAAATATAAATAATTACGAGTGATAAATGTAAGAATGACGTCATCAAATATGACCGCTGGTTTTTGTCCTAACAAATACTCATATCGGCACTCATATCGGCAAAAAAAAATCGGTAATATAGTAATATCGGTATCGGCAAAAATGCATATCGGTAGACCCCTAGTATTTATATTATGGATAACACTAAGTTACTCAGCAGCACATGACTTTGGAAGCCAGAGCTAACAAAGCAATGCACCAAAGACACGTTTTTCACTGTTTCCGTAACACATATTCTAAACAAAATTGATACATTTAAAACTGGATGTGCATGTTTAGCTGAAGCCAGCTCAACTATATTTCAATGTATTTAAAAGTTTTGTTTTTTTTAATTTGTGCTAAAATAACGTTCTAAAAACCTTTGGCTAATTAATGGGTTTCATTAATTCTCAAGGTTTTGGAAGAGTTGTGTCAAAAAAATCATTGGGGTATACCAACCTATCAACTCCATTCAGCCATCCAGAGAGACACAATTAATAATACAGATTCCCAGTTTTTTCTTTTTAAGGTAGGTTTCTGGCCATTAATTAATAAAATACCAAACATGTTTTTGAAATTCGGGATCTAAAGGGTAAAAATTTGTGAGCATGGTGTTTTAAAATATTTAAAAATTTTGTAGCAAAAAATAATAATTTTTATCCAACTACATAAATTTAGAAACAGATATTAAGTTTCTTCAAATAAAATAATAAAGTCAAAATTTGTTCCTAAAAAATTATCAGGTGTCTATACCAGCTCTTGCACCCCAGATAATTCAACCCAATAAACTTTGTAGAACAGTGGATGAAGCCAAAATCTTTGCAGCTGAGTTTGCACTAATACATCTTGGGGTTCCTGTTGAAAGTAAGATATCATTTTCTTTTAACTGTTTTATTTCCAGTGCTCCCACACCACTGCACTCAAGTGGTAGGCTACTTTATTGTGATTTTTGTGTACTGGTAAAGAAAGCTCACTTTTAAAATTTTATCTTCAACAAGTTACCTTTCTTTTGTCACATTTCGCAAGTGACCTTTCTGTTGTCACATTTTGTATCAAAGATATTTACAATATTTTACATTCTATTTCAGTTAGATATTTTTAAAAAATATTTTGAGTTTTACACAGCTCCTATTAGATACTTTTTTTTGAGACTTGACAATGTAAAAGTTTTGTTATCACCTAGAGGCCACATCATAAAGTATTTAGTCACGATAGATAGTGATTTGAACTTTGAGATTTCTTGGCTAAAAAATGGACTTGTCGCATTGTTCTTGACCTTATTATCTGCAAAGAATCAGGTTTTAACTTGTCAACATTTGTTTTACACTCAGTTAAATGTTCATTTTGTATCTAAATGTTATCTGTTCACTGTTATCTATAATAACAGTTGAAAAAAGCCAAAACTATTTGAGCAATAGGTATAAGAGATAAACTTTAATTGAAAACATTTAAAAAGGAAACTGCTCAGTCAATAATTGATATATTTTATTGCACATCTCATTGCACTTTCCAAACTATCTTAACTGCTGCTACAAAGCATGAAACCTGAGTCAAATATAATAATGCATTAAACTTAAACGCCAAATTAATGAAATTTATTAAAAAATTGCTGTTGGCATTTGTTTTAAATTTTAAGCTGGGATTTATTTGGTAGATTAAATATTTTTACTGCAGAAATAAGTGTTTTTATGTTACTAATAGTTGTGTAAAACAATGAAGACCATGATATGTGTAACCACTGCCACTCTCAGTTCATTTTATGCTACATTACACTACACCTTATCACAATCCAGTCAAAGCCTAACTGGCAACATATACCCTTGAGAAAAGTGCATAAAACACACAAAGCTCAGATAAACAAACACTCAACAATCTGGTCACACTTTCTGTCAATCATATTATAATTTATTATGAAGGTCATCCACAGGTTACTTTAAATTTTAAAATATTCCTGTAAATTCTGCCATAAAATTGGGATTTAAGTTGAAATTCTTATTTTCTATTCTATAAGTTTAGCTATAAGAAAGTTAAACAGCAGAAATACCTTTTTTGTGACCTCAATTTTTATCTTATCAGTTAACTGCAATAAATGTAGAAAAGAATTTTGCTTAAAGTGTGGTGGGGTGGTGGTGGGAGAGACTTTTCTGTGTTGAAGTATTATGTTTAATCAGATAATAGAGCTCTAAAAGTCTCTTAATCTTTAAATCAATAGCTCAGCTACACATCTTCTCTTTAAGGGAAGTGTTATCTTAGTTATGTTATATCATGAAAACGACCAAGTTAAATTTTTTTATGGTATAATATAAATAGCATGTTGGCTACTTTGACGGGGGTGGTGATCATGAAATGTTTTTGTTAGGGTTGTTAACGATTAATTTAAATTTAATCGTTAACTTTTGAAAAATTAACGGGTAATTAATCGCTAATTTCGATTAAAGCCAAAAATTCTAATTTATGGTGTCATAAGCAATGTTCTCTCTAAGGTTCGTTGTTCCGTGTGCAAAGTAAAAAAAACTCATGTGCAAACTTGCGCAGCATTCATTTTTTGTGTAATATTTTTAAAAATTTGCTGCCCTGCAATTCTAAACTGCTGCGCGGCATCTGTCAGATATCTGCACAGCTTAAAGGGAACATTGGTCATAAGTGTCATATGTAACATTTATTTAAATACTAGTTCATATATCCAAATAACACTGGAATGTCTTCTTTATATGACATCTTTCAACCAACAACGCAAACAGACAAGTGTATTGACTTTATTTGGTTCAAGTGATGAGTGGGTCTTATTGACAATATAATCAGCCGAGCTGAACAATCTGAAGTTTCTGATACTGTAGTGTATGTTTGGTTTGCAAGTGATATGTAAGCAAAGTGTTAGAACCACGGTAGCATCGGACCAACGAAGTTTAGACTTAAAGTGAACATTGCATGGTAGGCAAATGATTTCTCTCAATGGACACAATAACCTTTATCAACATTTTGAACATTCACATCAGTCAATAGTTTAAAATCAAAATGTTCGTGTAATCATCCGAAAATTAGTTTATATTTATCGGCCGAAATATTTAATTTTTGACTTCCAGTAGTCTTATAAGTGGTGGGTCGATTATTCGTTAAAAAAAATTTTTAATCGTTAAATTTTTTAACGATTAATCAAGAAATTAATCGTTATTTACGCAGCCCTATTTATTTTTATTTATTAATAAATTTGAAAAAGAAATTAGAAATATTTTCTTAAATTTTAATCGAATTTTTATTGATTAAAAATTTTAACAATAAATCTAGAGATTAATCCTTCTGAAGCCCTAGTTTTTGTACAAACTTTTCTTTAAAGGATGCAAATATTTATTTAGCTAACTTATCTGATTATTTTAGCCTGTTATGTACAGTTTCTTTTGACTTGATGCAAATTATTATTGACAAATTATTCTTTTAAGGTCTTTCAGAAAGTTTCACTTTTCAGAATCTCTTTGGTGTTCTTTTCACTTGGTCTCTCTCAGGAACACCAATCTTTTGTAGCTGCACATGGACTGCAACAAGTTGACTATGAATTAGTTCAACAAATTTCATATCATGTCTTATCTTGCCCTTTGTCACAGCCCATACATACAAACAGCTACCAGAATCTTTTCAGGTCATAGTTCTTGTTTTAAAAAAAAATTGTGATGTGTTAAAAATATTTTTACAGAAATAGAATCAAATGCAATTAGAAGTATTAATTTTTGTTCGACCATTTAAAAAAAAATTAAGTGCATTTGTTGCATGAAAATAAAAGAATTAAAAATTTAGACTAATAGTGTACACCTCGGTATACATCCTTAACCCTTTACTGGGCACAGCGGCCAAAAGCGCCTTATCCCCCAAACGGGCAAAACGGCCAAAAACGGCCGGTAATACTATCAGTCAAAATCTCGCGTTTTTTTAAAAATCACGAGACTTCCGGCACGTGATTTCCTGTTTATTCTATTGTGGATAGGTTCAACTACATTTCCACACGTGTTCTCTTTAATGTGATTGTTTTTTCAATTTTTTTCAATTGTTTTTTGGTGAGTGTTCAAAATGGATGGTTTGGATTCTTAAAGCCATGAAAGGGGCTTTACAGGCTTACATTTAACTGAAATTGAGTTGAGAAAAATGAACTTTGAGTTGGAGGAAGAGATCGATAGTGACATTAGTGTTAATATCATGCAAACATCGGATCTTTCAGTCAGACTGGATATTTGTGCTTGTAAATAGTGTCAGTAGTGCTTGTTTGGACTTCTTAAAAACGTAATTGGAACTTTTTTTTTGGGAAGACATGGATTAATAAAAAAACAAGACATGACAAGAATAAAAAGGTAAATAATCAAAAGAGAATTGATTTTTGTTTATTTTTCATTTTATTTCATTTAAATATTTGCACTTATTTCTGAGATATAGAGTTTTTAATGACGTACCCCTAAATATCTCTAAAATTGTAAAAAAAATCTTGCCCGTTTGGAGGATGAAAGTGGAAAAAATTCTGCCCAGTAAAGGGTTAATCCGCTCCACACCCTTGGACTTATACCAAAAAGGGCGTATGCTAAATGTATTTTTACTTTTTTTTTAAAATAGAAGGAAAACGATTAATCCGTTCCCATAGAAAAAATCATATTGTTATGGGAATATTTATACATTTATTTACATGGCTATATAAAATAATTTAAACACTGTTTGATAAATAAAAACATAAATTGTTTTCCTTTTTCATGTTATCCAGATCAAAAGCAATTTTTCAACATGCTCTAATGTCCCTGATCTTTGTTTTGCCCATTTAATAGAGTCTTTGTTTTTCACAATCATAGAAATCGTCATTCTTGGCATGCATCAATTAAGTCCCGGACAAGCAGCACAAGCACGCCAATTTCATATTATCTAACAATCTCTGTTTTTCAACTCATGGTGATCCTAGCCATTTTTTTTTCGTCTTGGCTCCTCTCATTACCTTTCTTAGAACTTATGATAAGTGAATTAACCATTTAACAAACAAAAATTTACCAGAAAAACACAAAATCACTCAACAATTTAGAGTTACATGTAATGCGCGAATCTTTCACTGAATGGTAGCAACTGCCATACTAAAATTCTTGAGTATCCCGCTGTGTGTTGTAACAATGTGTCTTTTGTCTCATAAGGGATGTCTATAATTACGTCATGCCCCGAGGGGGTCACATATTTGTGATGATATTAGACGAGGGGGAAGGTTTTTTTGTTTTTTTTAAAGAACTGATGTCACATCAAAGCGGGCAACTTTGAATAAAAATTAAATATTAATAATATTATATTTATATTGCTTACAATTTATTTAAATGACGTTTTTAAATGGCTATTTAGGCATGTTACGAAGTGCAGCCTTACACTTAACTAAATACATACTTAAATCACAATAAAGTGATTTTAAACATGCTCATTTTCTAATAAGAAATACAGCTTTTATGGGGGGTGGGGTGGGGGGTGGCGAAACTATGTGACCTCATATTTGAGGGGGGGGGGCTAACTTTTTGTGATGAGGCCTGACGAGTGGGGGGGAATCAGCCAAAATTGCGCTCCATACATGCTCAAGCAAAAGGGTTGTATACCAAGCAAAATGTTTTGCGTCCAAACAGGACGTATACCAAGTTGGACTTACACCAAAGCAGATGTATACCGAGGTTCCACTGTACATCAATACAGAAATAAGGAAACTAGGGTCTGTAAGATAGTCCTGTAATATGTTATATTAAACTTTTAAAAGACTTCGCATTCAGTCAAAAAAAGATCGCGTAAAAATTGATGACTTATATTAAAAAAATGTGAATTATTTTGTCATCTTTATGGGTGGCCAAATATTTTGTTTTATTTATGAAAGTTGACACTGTTCACACTTTTAACAGTTTAGCTGTAGGGCAACATAAATAATTAATAATAAGGTTCCTTTAAAAAAAAATAATGACTAGTTTAATAGAACTTGAGTAGCAAATACACCTTTTTGCTCAACCATTTGGCTAATCTGAAAATCTTTTACAATAAGCTTAAGTAATAAGATTTTTTGCTCAAGGATGTAACTTAAAACTTTTTATGTTTCAAGTGTTTGAATTTTACTCACATAATAAAATTCCATTTAATTTTTATATATTTATATATTTGTTTAGTTTAGTCACCGATATTTAGATAGCTTTATAAAGCTTGTAATGGAAAAACTAACTACCTTTCTGGATAACTCAATATCTGTGACTTTTTCCTCTGTCTATAGGCAACATATAATCCATTCTATAAGCAACATATAATCCTGTTTATAGGCAACATATAATCCTGTCTATAGGCAACACATCAGGTTACATCACACTGACTATGTAACATGTGACAAGTGTTTTCAAATTTAGAAAAATTGGTCAAATACATTTTGTTCCATAACATGCATGCTCTCAAGCAAGAAAAGAGTGGCATGCATGCTCGGCTGGCGTACTGATAATCATGGGTTAAAATCTCTGTGAAGGCAGGTATTTGTTCCCGGGGCTAAGGGTGTCCCTGAGTCCACCCAGCTCTGATTGGATACATGTCACTAGTTGGGGAAACTAAGGCGGCTGGGAATAGCGTGGAACCCCCAGGCGTGGCCTGTGAACGCTGCGTCGAAGTCACTTGCCAACAGACCGGCATGGTCTGTGGATGCAATAATCTTTTGTATAGGAGCGTCTATACAGATAAGACAAGACATTTAAATATACCGTATATACTCGTTCTTCAGAGACGAGGATGTTGGTGTCAACCTGAAGTACCGCACAGATGGCACGCTGTTCAACCTTCGGAGGCTCCAGGCAAAAACCAAGGTTATGACAGACATCATCAGAGACCTGCTGTTCGCTGATGACTGTGCCCTCAACGCTGTCTCAGAAGCCAACATGCAACGCACATTAAACCTGTTCTCCAGCGCCTGCACAAACTTTGGTCTGACAATCAACACTAAGAATACTGAGGTCCTCCATCAGCCCGCGCCTGGAAGGCCCTATGTAGAGCCCAACATCACTGTCAACGGCCAGAGACTCAACACAGTGCACCGGTTCACATACCTAGGCAGCACACTGTCTCAAAATGTCACCATCGATGACAAAGTGAACGTCAGAATTGCTAGAGCCAGCTCCACTTTTGGCAGGTTGTACCCTAATGTCTGGAACAGAAGAGGCATTACCATCCAGACCAAGCTGAAAGTGTACAGGGCAGCGGTGCTCCCCACACTGCTATATGCTTGTGAAACTTGGACTGTTTATCAGCGCCATGCAAGAAAGCTTAACCACTTTCATATAACAAGCCTCAGGAAGATTCTCGGCATAAAGTGGCAGAACAAAATTCCAGACACAGTGGTACTGACCAAGGCAGGTCTCCCCAGCATCTTCACCCTCCTGATGCAGACCCAGCTTCGCTGGGCAGGGCACATTGTCCGAATGCCAGACGAGAGACTGCCAAAGAGAATCTTCTATGGTGAGCTCCAGTATGGCCAGCGGTCCCACGGTGGGCAAAAGAAACGCTTCAAAGACACACTGAAAGCATCAATGAAAGCGTTTGCCATCAATCCAGACATGTGGGAACGAGCTGCAATGGACCGATCCACCTGGCGCTCTTCCATCCACGAAGGTGCCAGGTCATGCGAGGTAAATCGGATCACCGCCGCAGAAAAGAAGAGGCAAGCCCGAAAGGCCCATGCTGTCAACCCTCCAGGAGGTGTTGCTCTCGTCCCTTGTCCCTTCTGTTCCCGAACCTTCCGTGCAAGGATCGGCCTAATCAGCCATCTGCGCACGCACAGACAACCCTCGGATGACTAGAGTGGTCCTCGTATCGACGGATGAACGTACATATACTAGTTCTATAGCCCGTTTGTTCATAAGCCGACCCCCCCACTTTTGGAAGAGATAAGTATTAAAGGTGTATAACCCGCTCGCAAGCCGACCCCCAAAAAATAATAGACAGCTTAAACAAAATGGTACACATTTAAAAAAAAACTACAAACTAAATCGGTCATTATGATCGTTTAATTTGTACTGCCTATCTTTGTCTTTGTGTTCTTTGTTAGGCAAGAGTTACCGGTATTTAAATTTTAAAAAAATATTTGGTAAACAGTGACAAAAGCCCGTACATTAAAATTATTTGTTGAAAACAATTGATTAAAACGTTCACAAAAATAAATAAAATGATTAAGTAAGGTAAGTGCAGAATTTTAATAATATATTATAGCTTCTGGTAGAGCAGTTGAATCTTGTAGAATGTAGAAAAGGACCATAATGATCTACAAAAACAACACAAATATTCAATACCCAGGCCCGGATTTAAGAGAACCAGGGCCCCTAGGCACATTTTACTTTGGGCCCCCCAACCATCTCGAAGCAATTTTGGAAATTTAGCAAATTAAATGCTGTAGTACAGAATATATAATTTTTTTGACCTTAATGACTTTAATAAACATCAAAATAATATTCGTCTTCAGAGACATATCTCACAATGAAAGAAAATTTATCTACATGAGAAATGTCCGGAGTAGAGCCCACAGAAATAGAGAAATATTTTGATTTTTTTTTATTTTTATCTCAGTCACGATTGTATTGTAATTATTACCTTTTCTGTCATGATATTAATCATTTCATCGCATATTTTTGACGAAAGATATGATGTTATGCCACTTCCTTTGTTACCGTGGCGTTTTATGCGTAAGTCCAGAAAAGGGTCAAACTCAGCCAAAACTTCTATGGTCATAACATAGTACCCACTGTTTTAAAAAAAAATCCTAATCAGAAAGTAAGCTCACAACAGCCACAATGCGCCTCAAGACCTTATCCCAGTATTTTATTTCTTCTTCTGTTTGAAGAACAAGACTCTAGTCAACTCTACCGCCATCATTCTTCCTAGCTATAAGTGTCGCAAGTGCTGACCTGTGTTCGTCCGAATTCTCATGTTCCTTCATTCTTTGAACATATTTTTCCAGTCGATGAACCCTTAGCTAGTGACCCACGTTTCCCAAACATCTTACAAGGGGCACAAAATACTGCACCCTTGATCTTCTAAAATATGAAAATGCGGTCCCTGTCAATTATCTGTAATCTGAAACCCAAATCCTGGCTCGGGCAGTGTCTTGTCCTGTGTATGGTATGGGGAGAGGGGAAGTCGGGGTTGTGCCGTTTTTTACTGGTGATGCTATCTGTCACACCCACCCTACGCCTTCTCCACAATATCACAACAGCATCTCAGAACGTGGCTTACAATGACAAACCAACACAAACGAACCCCGTGCACTTGACTACTGGATAGCATATGCAAAATGTAGTAAAATTATTTATTATACTATTATTTTCGATAAAGCTTTTTGATAATGAAGCCAGGCTTTTGAGCTTATGTAAAGATTCCACCACCGGGGCCCCTTGGCTGGCTGGGGCCCTAGGCCCGGGCCTTGTGGGCCTAGGCGGAAATCCGGCCCTGTCAATACCCATGCAGAAATACGTAAATGACCCGCTCGTAAGCCGACCCCCAAACTTTTCCCCCTTCATTTTGTCCAAAAAAGGTCGGCTTGCGAACTAGTATATACGGTACTTTCTTTTTTTCACACATTGTAACTCTGAATTAAGTTAAATTCAATAACTAAATCAAGTTTATTGATCTTCTAGGTTCTGAGATCACTTTGGCCCAAGTTCCAACTAATTCATATCAAGGGAGACCATTAGCTCCAAACATTTCAATGTCACAAGTACCAATAACATCTGCTGCACCAACTTATGTTGTAGGGAAAGTTGTTCCAAGTGAGTACTTTCAATTTCAAACTGACTGTTTCATGGATAGTAAAGTACTTCATTAAATTATGTTTGAGTTCTTTCATTAACCTTAAAAGTTATTTCATCCAAACATAGTTTAATGAACTTATTAAAACAATCTATATAATTATATCTTCTGTTACACTGTTCTTACCAATTTTATTCTGTTACAGGTGCTCAAATATACTTTGGATGAAATAACTTTTAAGGTTAATGAAAGAACTCAAACATAATTTAATGAACTTATTAAAACAATCTATATAATTATATCTTCTGTTACACTGTTCTTACCAATTTTATTCTGTTACAGGTGCTCAAATATACTATCAACATGAAGGCATTTTTTGAAACAAGAATTTTTGTATTGAATATTATCTCCAACTATGGTATTTTTTTACTCAACAAAATAGTTGTATAACTAAAGATAATAATCATTTTTTCAATCACTAAATGGGTGTGACAAGAATAGCATGTTTTGGCAGTGCAGTATAATTTTGATTGTTGATGTTGTATTCATAATTTACAAAGTTTATCAAAATTTAAGATTTTAAGTTTTTCAAAATGGATACGTGTTGCATATTTAAGGCCTATTAAAGCTATTATTAACATTGCAATTTTAGTCTAAAGAAATGTTGGAGTTTTAGTGAAACGATATTAGAGTACTTTTAGCATCTTATTATTAAACATTAAAGTGGAAGTTATTGTTTTGTTTTACTGTTGCCAAATTGTTAGAATCTACAGTATTTGTTTAATGGTTTTGCTTTTGCTTCTTATTCTTATTAATCTGCTTAATTATTTACACCTATTCCTCTCTACTACATACATTTTGAAAAACTGCTTTTCCAAGGCATTTTAAATTTCTGAGCTTTAAAAAATGTATTATATTTTAAAATCCATTTATATTGCTCTCAAAAGCATTTTTGTTAAATGTTTTAAACATTCCCCTAATGACCTACATAATGCATAATAGATCTTCTCAATGAATTGACAAAATAATATTAAAAAAGTAAAGATTTAAAAATAAAATATAAACAGTTTTAATTTAGAATCTCAATTTGAACTAAGTTTTTAAATTTATTCCCCTTTTGATATGTTTTTAAATTTCATTCAGTAGTTCGGAATAGAATATTGCATTTAACTCCTTGACATTATTTTTGAACTACAACTACAATAAACATTTAATTTAAATAAACATTTGTTCATCTAGCACAATTTTAAAACAGGTTAGATGGTTGTTTTTTTAAATTAAATTTTAAATAGAGAATTGTAAAATTAAAAGGTCTTCATACTATATGTCATGTTTATTTACTAGCTTGTCTTAAGGAAACAATCATTAAATGGTTGCATACAATTTTTTTTCAAAATACTTACTTTTTCTTTCTCTGTTTATCAACATACTATTTTTGGCCTTGTTAAATTATAAAGTCATTTTCGCTTACGTATGATTTTAAAATTTGAATTACTGTCTACTTGTTGAATTCTATCATGACACATTCTTACCATTTCTTCAATTTCTGCTGCTGACTTTTGGTGGCTAACTTTTTTTAGTTATTGTACCTTAAAATTTAGGTGCTTTGACAAAACTATTTAAATTAAAACATCTTTAGAATGTGTAAATTGTGATTTGTGAATTTGTATGTCTGCTACATTGATTTCTTCCACTGTTACCATTTCTTTGTTTCGCTCAGCTTAAAGAATTTTGTTAGTCATAGTCATCACCTGTTAGAAAGATTGGAGTGTATTCATACAACTTCAAGCTAATGAATGATATACTTGTAAATAAAAAGCTGCTCTTTTTCCAGGTTTGGTTTTCTCACAATAATGGCATTTTTAGCCATATTAAAATGTATAAGTATAAATTCCCTTCAACTTCCAATTAAAAAATATTTTTTGAAAATCAACAAACTGAGAACTAAAGGAGCATGATGATTATGGCCTTGAAATTTATATCAAGATTTAAAGGGGATAGTTTGTTAGATTATTCAGCAGTAAGCACATAACAAGAAATAAAATAAAATTACAAATGTAGAAAATAATAATAAATAAATGTTGGGAAATTTCTTTGAAGAGTGTTTAGAACGCATTTGCAACAATGGGAAATTTACATTGTGGATTTTTAATGTGTTTGTGTTTTTAATTAGAAAATGTGCTGCTTCACAGTTTAATGTACAAATAGATCATGGTAATGTATACATTAAAAAAAATTCATATTTTTCTCCCATAGGAGAAATTAGTTATCTTGGCTATACATAAATATTTCATTATTATTATTTTCTTTCCAAAGTAGATCTTTTATGTTTGACACATTGTTTTGAGATTGCTTAATTTATTTTTTGTTGTGATTTCAACAATCATACTTGATAATATAACTGCCTTCTTTTTACAAAAGGCTAGTCTCAAAAATTCCATGTGACAGGAACTCCAGTATGTTACCAAAAATTAAGTTAATTATGAATTCTATCATTAAAATTAGTAATACTGTAGAAATATTTTTGAATTAGTGGTCTCAATGATGAAAAATGGTACAAAATGAATTTAATTAGATTTTACATCATGCTATCTTATTAGTCTACTAACACCATGATCTGCCTTGTTAAATCTACTGTGTTGTCTGGAATTTCAATTCCAACAAATTATAGTGTAATTATTCAGGAGGATATCTGTCAATTTTTATTTCTCCTTATATACATGCATATTATTTTGTATGTAAATAGTTTTTAAATGCACATGTACAAATATAATTGTGTATGTTTATGTCTAGAATATTTAACTTATCATGAAGTTAGGTGTACATCATTATTGGCCTCAGAAAATGTGTGTAAAAAAAGGTATCATAATTCTAAAATTTATAGTCTCAGAGATATCAGTTATAAACTATATCTTAAAATTTCATGGGTGATTTAGGAACATGTATGAAATCTGGCCAAAGCCATTTTGAAATATTGTATTCTGTGACATTAATATGAGAATAATTTTAATTTTCTATTTTACTGCCAGCATACAAAAATGCAATGCACTTTCATTCCAGTTCAATTAACATTTATTACTAGAATTTTAAAATGTTTTAGATTAAAAACTTATTTAAAAAAGGAAACTTTTACTATTATATTTTTGTGTTTTATCAATTCAACATTGTTAAATTTCAAACAGTCACAAATAACATGTATCAGATTGGGCGGTGTGTTGTTATATCATATTGGGCGATGTGTTGTTATATTTGGGCGGTTTGGTGTGTTGTTATATCAGATTGGGCAGTGTGTTGTTATATTTGGGCGGTGTGGTGTGTTGTTATATCAGATTGGGCAGTGTGTTGTTATAATTGTCCCTGAGCTATTCATGACTTTTTTTTTGCCAGGTAAATGGCAGAAAAATTGTGTGTTGTTTTGTAGATTTTAAAACCAGTAATGTTAAAATCCTACTGTAAAAAGTAAGGTTGAACTATAATCCTATTTTAAATGCGCCAGAGGTTATTATATGTGGGAGACAGTGATAAAATGCCTTTGAGTAATACTGTAGTACTAAACACTTTTTTTTAATGTTGTAAATGTAAGTATTGTAAGCAGTTGTTACCGTTGTGCCTTTAGCAATAAGTAGTCATGACCTCTTGAAGGAAATCGGCTGGTGGTTGTTGTTGTTGTTGTTGTTTTAAAAAAAACACTGGAAAGTACTTGTTTGAAATTCATAGTTTTTAATTTTAAAAGTTTTAAAAACATATCTATGTATTTCTAATAACTACTGAAACTTAAGATTTAATTTTTGAAATTTAAAATATATTTTGTGTTTGAAGAATGCTCAGCCCTATTTTAGTGCAACACAGACACTGTCAATTAACCTATGTCTGTGCTTTGTTTATTTTAAAAAAAAATAAATTTAAGTCTTTCTTGGATACTGGTTATAAATTCATTCATTTGTTGTTGTTTTTTTATAAATTTGTTGTATTTATTAGGCAGTATTTTCCCCTGGATATTTATGAAATACACGGCTTGTAAAAGCTTTATCATCTTGTTCTCATCTGACAAGAGCTAAGTCATTTTGTCTTCATGCACTCATTATGTCCATGTATGTTTTTATTTGTGAAAACTTTAATACAATGTTTGTATTATGTGTATTGTAAAGGTTTTCTGGATAGATTTTATTTGTTCTATAGTGTTTACAGTTTACAGAACTTTTTGTTATTATTAAAACTTTGCCAACGTTAAGTACGGTTCATACCTGTGATATTAGCCATCAGCAAAACAAAAACATTCCACTGACGATCATTCCTAACGAAAATTGCCTTAAATTGTTAACCAAAGAACTAATTTGTAAATTTTGAAAAGTTTAAATGACCACTGCAATGGGACTAATAAGAAAAAAATGATATTCTAATCAAAATCCTTCGACTCAACTGAAATAATTTATGTACTGACAACTTTCATTTTTAATTTGTGTAACTTTTTATTATTTTAAATGGATTATTTTGTTGAAAATATTTTTGTTCACAATCAATTTTAGTCATAGAAATATAGTTTGTGTCAGAATGTTAGTTCCAGATTACTATCTACAATACTTTCGCATGTATTGTTATAACCTATGTAAAATGGCTACTTTTTCGGTTGGCTTGTGCACATTTGTTAAAAGTTTTTAAAATATATTTTTTAAGTACATGTACTTGCAAAATTGCAAAGTTTAAAAATGTGTATTTTGGTGTTAAAGTTTTTTTGGTGAAAAGAATTTAAATCTATTTAAGAATTACTTACTGGTAACTCAGTTAATTTTTCTTTCTTTTCTTTTGTTTGGCTTCACTTCACCTTTTGTTTATTGACAAAATATGTTTTCCCAATAATTGCTTCTTGTAAATTTTTCTTTAGTCCCTTCAAATTTGCTAATCTAAACAGAATTGCTTTTTATAACACAAATCATTCAATTAATCATTAAAGTTTCATGAAAAGTATCACTGGATTGTTTTGTTATTTTCAACTTTTTATTTATTGTAATTATGTGAGCCATTATCATTTAATAATTTATGATCATATAATAAAATTTTAAAATATAGTTAGGCTTGTACAGGGGTCAGAAACCTCTTTAGGAGGAAGAGACAAAGGTTATAATTTACAACATTTACCAGATTTTTTTAAAGAGCCACTAACACGAGTTTTGAAAATAAATTACTTTTTACGCATGGAACTGGAGAGCCGCATTTTGACATTGAAAGAGCCACATGCATCTCGCGAGCCGCATGTTTCCGACCCCTGGGTTAGTAAAAATGTATTTATAAAAGGAGACTGTCCCGGATTTTAATTTGTGGGATATCATTCTTTTTTAATCTGAGTCTAAATGTAAAGCTAACTGACTAAAATGGGTCATCTGTCATTCTGACTTGCTTAGTGAATAGTAATTGAAGTGTTTTCCTACGAGTTTCGGGTAGCGGCATATTTGTAGTGCCAATGAATGCGTCTTGGACTAAATCAACACTTTATCATTAGTTTTATTACTGTAGTACAAGGCCATGGTACGACCCAGCACCGCTGGCTGTCTCAACTGTTGAGCTACCTGCTCGTGACCTGGCCAGCACTTGGCGATCTGTTGTATTAGTAGGATTGTTCAGCCTTATCAGTTTTTCAGTCCATTTTCCCCTTCTCCCAATATTGTTATTCTTAGCACATACAGATTACAGTCCAGTGTCACGTTAAGACTGGAAGAAAAACAACACACCATTTAATTTAATTTCCCTTTGTTTTGTTTCGTGAAATTTTATACTGAATCTAAGTCTAAGTAGGCATCTAATTTAAATACAAAAGTCTGTGGTACTTTTTAGAGTGATTCAGATAACTATAACTTGACTACTTGTCTACCCGATGCTGTATATTATTAATATGACATTTTTAAAAAAAATCCTGTTACAGTACCGGGATTGCAGCTTTTTGTTACCACCCCCTCCCCTTTTCTCTCTTTGGTTGGGTTCCAAAACATTCTGTGTATAGAGTTAAAGTTGATATTTGTTATCGAACTTACTGCCACCACCAGTCACCGGTATTGTTAACTTGAGTTTACTACCACCACCAGTCACCGGTATTGTTAACTTGAGTTCATCTGTAGACCACCTCGGCCATTTTCAGGGAACGAACTCAGCTGAACTTCAGTCCACTTTTGTTTTGGCACAGAGATAGTCTCACCGTTACCGAAGACTTGACTCTGGGTGAAAATGAGCTACCCGGTAATTTAATTTTCAAAATTGTTGGGGAAGTGGGTCTCGTCTTTTTAAAAAGAGATACACATTAAAAATTAAATGATTACGTAATTTTTATCCCCACGAACATATGGATATTAATAATTAATATGTGACGTAACGAATCAAGAGGGAGTTTCAATAATTTTGGTCGATGGCAAACAGTTCTAAATTGTGAAATTTATAACTGGCCCAGCAAATCTCCGGCATACCTAGAATCCCCATGTAAATTCACGGGTACCTATATCTCACCCCAGGACTTTAAAATTCTTGCCTGAAAAAACTTAACAGCGGGGTTTATTTTTTTTTGTATTTAAAAAAAATATACTTAAACAATTGGCTTAATCATTACTTAATATTGGAAGCAAGTGCATGCCTGTAGTTAACATTTTTGTAACTTTAGATTGGTATGGTAAATTTTTAAAACCAATTTGGCAAACCCCAAAAATTTAAAAAATCAAGTAATCAACTTAAAAAATGGGTACCGGTACTTGTCTGCTAATGCTAGTTGTACGACCACTATGCCATAGAAAAAATAATACAATGATTATTACTATTACTCACATATATGATATAGTGAGGGAGACGTATGTGGGGTGGGGTGCAGAGGAGGCATGGGATAATAGTTGAACAAATAATAAATTATACCAATTGCAGACTGTTATTTTGACCATTTCCTGGGGTTTAATTTAATCGTGGAAGTGGAATCAACATGTTGAAAAGGGGGAAAAAAATCGAAACCGGACAAATTTTTGTGTTTTGTTTTATAACACCAGATAGCAGCTCTAGTCCTAACGCTGATAGTAGACCCACCCTGATAACGGGGTTTGCCCATGACTATTGATTAACACAGAACTCTCAACAACCGTTGGCTTGGTTTGTTATCAGTGAACCAGTTACACGCCGTAGAACATGTTTGCTGATTATTGTTGGGGAAAAAAATTATGTAAAATGTTTCAACAGCTGATCCGCTTGAACCAAAGCTGATTCGGCCCCTTTATAGCATGGTGTGTGTCTAGTAGTGTATATAGAGATTTCACAGACACGCCAGTATCCGTGATGGTTGGGGAGCATGTGACTGTGTCATTTGTACTTTTTCCCCACCATCAAGACAGGCATGGATTTGAACTGATCACCCCCCCCCCTAAATAAATAAACACAAGTATTTTGTCTGTAGACTTTGGCCATGATGATGACACCCGGGCCGGAAGTCGTCCCTGGCAAGGAAGTCATTTCAGTTTCAGGCACCCATTTAGGATATCGTATTTGTATTTAAAACTCATATTTAGTCCAGATTTGAATTTTAAAAATGAATGTTTGGGATGGGGGATGATGTATTTAGTTAGCAAAAACATTAGGGGCAACACAGGTACAACAATAAATTGTTAGGTTACAGGCGGGGCTAGTTGTACTATCATAAATGGGGGGCGGAGCCAGGCAACTTCAATAAAAGTCAATAAATGGATAGTCATAAGGAACGGAGCTACTACTACTACTAGTATCAAAATTAATGTACTAGTTACTAGACATCTTTTTTCTTAGCTCAACGTGGAGAGAGGATTTAAAATATCTTATCCTAGTCAGACACAACTCTTAAGGGGAGGGACCAGATATACTTTCTTAGTAAGGGGAGGGGCTAGACAAATACTATTCTAGGGGGTGTGGCCAGGCATAATACTGTTATATTAATTATTACAATTGAAGGGTTACGCTAGACAAATGGTAATACATGTACTATTCTAACAAGAGGGAAGCGCTTAAAATTTGCTGTGCAAACAAGGTATGTAGTGCTATGTAGACTATAATGAAGGCAACACTTGTCAGGATGAACTGATTGTAAATAATTGCCCATTACATGATATTTGAGTTGGATTGTTAAATTGAGTACAGTATTTTAGTGTTTTTTTTTAATGATGTCTTCATTGTATATATTCGTCTTAACAATACTGTTATCAGTTTTAAATATAAGTAAATAACAGTGTTAACAGTTGATCTGGAGGCCTTAACTTAAAAAGTCTTGCGATGGATTACGCCGTAATTGTCTCCCTTACAATAATGGTTCTCTCCCTTACAATAACAGTTTTCTTCCTTACACGTACCCCTTATTGCTGCATCGCTATGGAATTTTAATAAATAACTATTATCACATTATTGTATTTTTATTCATAATTAGATGAACACCCTGTGTTCTACACACAAAGCTACAAAACAAATGATCACATGCCGACATCTATAGTTAAAGGGCGAATTTAATATACATTGAGCCGATATCCAACAGTAACAAACACACAGACAAGCTCACACAACGGTAACAAATACACAGACAAGCTCACACAACGGTAACAAACACACAGACAAGCTCACACAACGGTAACAAACACACAGACAAGCTCACACAACGGTAACAAATACACAGACACGCTCACACAACGGCTGACAACGGTAAGAAATACACAGACAAGCTCACACAACGGTAACACATACACAGACACGCTCACACAACGGCTGACAACGGTAAGAAATACACAGACAAGCTCACACAACAGTAACAAACACACAAGAGTCAACAAGGCAAACACATCTTATTTTTGTGTGTATGTTCAAGGCAAAATGAGCGTCTGTTAAAGGCCCCTACTCCGTAGTTAACACATGAGATGTTGATGAAATGTGTCAACTAAAGTTTGTTTAAAATATGTGACTCAATGGCCTGCTACCCCTAGAATTATTTCACTGACAGTCTCCTGACCTGTTTGTATTGTATGATTTTAACCGATGATTTGTTCTGACTAATGAGATCTGTCAGTGTATATACTAAATACTATTGCAAACTTGCTACTGACTCTCGCTATGATATAAGACTTTAAGACCCACACAAATGAATCCCATCCAAAGGAAAAGAGTTAAGAGATCTGTGAATTTCAAATACAAATTTCTTAGTTCCTGTGTAACTTATTTGTAACATCTCAGTCAATAAATGAAGAAATAAAATAATCTCATTTTGCTATGAGAGGACACATTTATTAATAAAAGGATTGAAACTGACAGTCACACTGACATCAAAGTTCTGCAGCCACTGTGCTTTGTTTATCTCTCTCTCACCCAGTCACAACTCTGCACGACAACTCTACACAGCTTCCCAATTATCCTCACTCTCAAGTACTACTAGAGCTACTGCGACTGCGGCTACGACTGCTGTTGCTGCGACTTCTCCTGGCTGGCCGCCCGGACTCTTGTGGTTTCCACTGTGATCCTCTTCCCTGCCCATCTCTGCCACCAGAAAACCTCCTGTCCCTCCCCCGGTCCCCATAACCCCTTCCTCCACCGCCCCACCCTCTTTGAGCAAACCCCCCACCCCTGCGATTATTATTTCTCCTCCACTGACCATCGCCACCATCCCTACCACCTCCCCTGTCATCATCCCTGCGCCCGCGGTAACCTCCGGAGGAATCTTGTCTTCGATCTTTCCTCTCAGGACTATCCCGTCTCCTGTCCTCCTCCTCGTTCCGTCCAGCTGGTCTACTGGGCCCTCCATCCCATCTGCTGCCAGTCTTGGCCCTCTCGCTAAAGCTGTTATTTGGGCTGATTTTATCCTCATCCTTCTTTCTGTCCTCCCAGGAGCTCCTCTTATCCCCGTCCAACTGCCCACCCCCCCTTCCTCTCGCTTTTCCCCTGTCGCCACTGCTGTCAGAGCTGCTTCTGCTGCGAGCCTTTCTTTCAGCTGGGCTGAACTTCCTTTCTCTGTCCTGACTACCATAGAAGGGAAAATCTTTTCTTGGCCCTCCTCTGTCAGGACTCTCCCTTCCTTTCTCTCGCCCCCTCTGATCTTTCCTGCCCTCCCTGTCCCCTGAGTAACTAGCAGTCTCCGCCCCTTTCTTTCCCCTGCCTTTAGCACCCCAATCTTCTTCACTGTCACTACCGTATCCCTCCGCACCTCTACCAATTCCCCTAGCCCCAAAATTGCCACTGGACTCTTTCCTTTGATCTGTTGGAGCAAATGTCCCGGATGGACGAGGCACAGCTTTGTATCTTGACTTTGATCCTCCGTCGTCACTGCTATTGTAGTCATCGTCAGGCTGCTGCTCTCTGTCCCCACCCTTCCCTTTGGCGTCCTGCTTACTCTTCTTCTGCTGCCTGTCATCTGAATCACTACCTCCACTGTCTGAGGATGAACTTGAATGCCTCCTCTTTTTGGACTTCTTTTTTTTGTCTTTTTTCTTCTTGTCCTAAAATATAATTATATTTTCAAATACAGTATTTTCTTTACTTTCTTAAAGAAAAAAATTAGGAAATGTTTGATTATTTTTTTAAAATGTACAGATTGCAGTGAAAACAGGTTTAAAATTTCAAGTCTGTGAATGTAAATAAAACAGTTTATAATGGAATACTAAAGGTTTATCTAATTAAAAGGACTTGATGTTCCCTCTACTCTGTGCAACCCTGCAGTTATCTTCTACAGTTTAGAGGTACTGCGTCACACATTTTGATAAAGGATTATATATGTCTGTTTGTGGAGTACATTTCTATATAATTTAGCATATATCTGTCTGTTTGTGGAATACATTTCTATATAATTTAGTATATATATGTCTGTTTGTGGAGTACATTTCTATATAATTTAGCATATATCTGTCTGTTTGTGGAATACATTTCTATATAATTTAGCACAGAAAAAATGAATGCTGTACGACTTTACAAACAAGCTTATTTTTTGCACACGGACCAACAAAACTTAGAGGAAACATTGCCTTTAAGTATAAGCTATTTAAAATGTACTTTATCTGGCCCTGTATTGAAACCATAAATATAACAATGGAGAACAAGAATAGCCTATAACTTGCTAAGAGTCCCCTTCACTACTGGCCAACAAGTTATTCAATAAGCTGACCTCAATATCATCACAACCACCCACATAACTTTCAGAAGAAGAATTTCAACATTCGTATTGTACAAATAGAAAATGACATTAAATTTAACTATACACAGATCTTAGAATGGTAGACAGTAAAACAATAGCATTGGTAAATATATTTTTTAGCTTAATATTAACAGTAAAAATAATAAATTCACAAAAAGAAAGTGCAAAATATTAGAGCTAGCTAAACTAGCTTCTTATTTTGATCTGCTATAATTTCAAATATTTAAAACTACATACTTAGTGTGATGATTTCACATAAATTTGTAACTGACATACCCAGTAATAGTTGTACGCAAGCAAACAAAAATAGAAAAAACATGTTAACCCTATAATTTTTCTGTGGTGTCAAGCTATTTTTAATTTTACCACTTTCAAAGGCTTGCTGAAAATGACAAAAGCCCATACTTGATAAACACAGAGACCCTAACAGGTATACATTTTCTGAAAGTACATTGGATAAATTTTCTTATGGTATAGAAATAATTTGTTTTTATATAATGTATGTTGATATTGATCTTCACCTTCACAGAGTGAGTAAAATTTTACTACCCATCTCCTGCATTCTAACCAACCTAACACTCAATTTTACAAATTTCCTTTTCTAAATTTATTCAATCAATGTTTTATTAAAATAAAAATAGTGGAAAAAAAAAGACTACAAACATGAATGTCTTAGATTATTTTTATTTTCCGACTAAGACTCTGGTCAGTCTGTTGAATGAGGTGAAGCTCGCAATGCTTGTGGCACCCAACTTTGCAAGCAGGCCATTGACACCCACTGTCATGTCCGTTATCTGCCCTTGCAAATTTTTTTTTACTTTACTTCTGTCACTGCAAACAAAGCCTTCTTGCCCTCCAATAAAAAAAGCCGATGCACTGAGGTGTCTGTGTCTGGCAAGACACGTTGAATGCCTGGTTGTTGAACTGGCGGTTGCTGGGGAATGTTGCTACAAACTGACTGCACAATTGCAAGGATGAATTCGTTTTTTTTTCCATTCTTTTACAAGGCTCCTTGTAACTCCTTGTAAATAACTGCAACATCAATCAGATTTTGGAATATTTTCTTCCAGTAGCGCCTGGCTGAATGTTCAGCTGACCTGAACACCACCCATATACAAATTATACTAAAAAATGGCTGACGACTTCTGTTTGTTTTGTTTCTCATTCATTTTCTCCTCAATAAGTGATAACAGGATTGTGAGCTGTTGTGAGGTGAAGCACTGACTTGGCCTGTGACTTTTTTTCCCGAAAAGCAACACACCTTTTCACTTTTAGGCCAGAATTTGCTTTCACCAACATTCAACTTAGAGGACCTTTCTTCTGCTAGGTCTCTACAATTGGCTCTAACAGTACCTGTAAGTAATGATTTCCTCTGGTAGGTCTCTAGAATTAGCTCTTACAGTACCTGTAAGTAATGTTTCTTTGTCCAAGATAAATTCTACAAGTGCCAGCTTTGTATAAAAGTTGTCTGTGAATCAGTGTGAACATATGATATCCTTTGTTTAATACCCTGGATACCTCCATCAGTTGCTTGATGACACCAATAGCTTTCCCTCTACCTGCTGGGTGTCAAAATACCGGCATGTATCTGAATACACATGACATACCCATTTGAGTCACAAATTAAATGTTTTAACTCAAATCTTGCATGTCACTTGTTTGGCATGTATTGTATATACACCACCCTGTTGGGCATGTACTGTATATACACCACCCTGTTGGGCATGTACTGTATATACACCACCCTGTTGGGCATGTACTGTATATACACCACCCTGTTGGGCATGTACTGTATATACACACCACCCTGTTCTTCATGCCGACCATCGACTTATCAATGGAAATATTCATGGATGGAACTAAATAATTTTTTGACATATCTTGTTGAGAGCAGGTCTGACTTTATTCCAGGGGTCAAAACCATCCTCTCCTCTTTTCTTCTCTGTAGAAATGTCAGTGACATGCAACATTCTATCGATGTAAACATTCTAAAGCTCACTGATTTATTGAAGTAAGGCGTCAACAATGTCAGTGACATGCAACATACTATCAATATAAACATTTTACAGCTCACTGTTTCATTGAAGTAAGTTGTCAAAAGAGTCACTGATTTTTTTTCCCCCAGTGAGACTTATGTTCAGGTGAAGGACTATGTATTTTTAAAATAATTCCATTCTAATGCCTTCCTCTGGACACAGGTAATAGCAAGTTTGGTAAAAAAAATTCTCTCCAAGCAGCCGTTGAGTCCAAATTGAGGGAATGATGTGCGTATCGGTTTGTCTCTCACAGTATAGTGTTCAACAGTTCATTATCAAAAAATAAGTTAACAAAATTAAATAGGCTCTGAACACATTACCAAATTTATGTTCTGAGAGCAACCAGGATTTCTAACAATGAAATTAGGATCTTGTTTGGTCTATGTCAACCCTCTTTCTAACAAAGAAATTAGGATCTTGTTTGGTCTATGTCAACCCTCTTTCTAACAATGAAATTAGGATCTTGTTTGGTCTATGTCAACCCTCTTTCTAACAATGAAATTAGGATCTTGTTTGGTCTATGTCAAACCTCTTTCTAACAATGAAATTAGGATCTTGTTTGGTCTATGTCAACCCTCTTCCAACTGAATTTTTCAGTAACAATATCATCACTAGGACAGAGAGATGCAGTCCTAATTTTGTCAATATCTGACTCTCTGTCATCATCATTGTCCTCCAGTTAAAATAAATAAAATAATAATAAATTGATAATTTATATAGCGCTGTATCCCAGCAAGGAACCGGGCTCACAGCGCTTTACATGGAGATAATAAAATACATATAATAATTAAATAACCATTCATATCATAATAAATAAAGATATTTGATGTTAATTTTCCAATCCAGAGGGACTCTCTCCAATGTCAGACATTTTGGCTAAATCATTTGCATTTTTAATGACCATTTTACTAACTGCTGTTTAAATTGGCAATGACACCACAGAAAGGGGTATAACAGCGGACCACCGGCCATTAGGGAGGTAATAGGGCAATGACACCACAGAAAGGGGTATAACGGCTGACCACCGGCCATTAGGGCGGTAATAGGGTAATGACACCACAGAAAGGGGTATAACGGCGGACCACCGGCCATTAGGGCAGTAATGGGGTAATATACAAATACCAAAAAGTGGCAAGTAAAAGACAAATGAAAAGCATTCTTTGACGAGCTCCCTTTAAAATCATTTTGTTGTTCAATAAATTGAACACTAGAAATTATAGCATGGTAATGTGTCAGTTATGTCATCGAAATGCTATCAAGTATAAAAGCTCTCAAAACATTTTGTGAGAACGTTAACTTACCTTCTTCCTCTTTTTCTTCTTGTTTGAAGAGTCTGAAAGGTCATCATCTGAAGAACCGTTTCTCATTTTGTCAAGGTCGGGAAGAAGGTCGTAGTTTCTATCTCCCTTCCTTGAAAAGCAATCAATAGCAAGATGACCTGTGTCATAAAATAAATGGATAGTTTAGTATCAAGTACCAATAGGTGAAATAATTATCAAGTACAGATATTTTGCTGCAAGGTACAATGATACACATCAATCATGGACAGAAATATTTAAATTCAACAATTTAAAAGAGATGTGAATGTTGATGATGGCAATAATTTGGCCTTTAAGAATATTCGCAGTTCTTTATTCATGTAACCTTCATGTAAAACAAATGACATGTTAATAATTGTTCTTCTTAAGATATTATTTTAAAAGTATTCATTTTATATTTATGCCATATAATATGTCAAAGCAAACTTTTTAATATGTTTTATACAGAGATTTTTATTTATGCCATATAATATGTCAAAGCAAACTTTTTAATATGTTTTATACAGAGATTTTTATTTATGAAATTAACAACTAACATTGACAATCAGGTGATTAGAAACACAATGAACTGAGAGGTAACAAATAATCAATCCGAATGGAACTCTTTTTACAAACCAGGAACACAGAACAAGACGGTATATCCAATGCAATACTTAGCCAGTATATCCAATGCAATACTTAGCCAGTATATCCAATGCAATACTTAGCCAGTTGTATCTAATGCAATACTTTAATTATCATTAAAGAACTCTTACCTCTAACACCACACCTTCGGCAAGTTGTATTAAGTTCAGCTCCAAGCTCAATTCTACCACGGCCATGGTTATTCCATTGACGACGTTTCTTCTCATCTTGACTGAAGAATGGAAAATATTAGAAAATATTAGTGAAAATATTAGAAAATATTAGTGAAAATATTAGAAAATATTAGTGAAAATATTAATCATTTTTACAAACTTTGTCTTAAAATTTAATCTAGTATTATTCTTACTAGAACTAGAATTTCTCTATCAAACCTGTATAGAATACATGGCATAAAATTGAGTAAGCTAGATTAAACAAAACTTTTAGAACAACCATTCACTAATATATCATTATCATCATCTTCTCTTGTTTTTGTAAACCATTAATTACTGGGTAGCATTCAAGCATCCACAACTTACTTGGACTGAACATTATTGGGGTCCAAATCTTTGCCTGAAGATTGGTTAACAACTTTCATGGATAGAGAGATCTTCTCACCATCACCCTAGGATAGGTTTTTATAGCGTTTCAATGCATGTCATAAATTTATACACGTTTAGTTTAGACATCATTATTTATGTCTTCTTCTTTTTCTACATCTGCACAGTATCCATAGTGTGCCATACTAATGTTGTCAAAAATAAACATCAAAATCAAAGCATACCTCCATAGAAATAACCTTGCAGTAGACCTTCTCTCCCTTGGCTAGCATCTCAGAGGGATCATCTACTCTGCCATTGGACATCTGACTCTTATGAACAAGCCCTGAGTAGTTGGACAGACATCAAATTTTGGGTAATAATCTTTTTAAAGGCAACACAGTTTAAAACAACTAATTTTACTTTAATATATTTTACACAGTGACTTAAGACTTATTGATAAATATCCATTTTTAAATAAAGGTTGTTTTTGATTTCATATAAGGTTTGCTGATTTATGAAGACTTAAATAAACAAACAGTTTTTAAAATGTCCAATTTTTCATTTAATGAAGAACAATAAAAAAAAACAACTAATTCAATTATTGAATTCCAAACATGATTCTGTTCTGTCCATTACCTAGAGCAAAGTGAAAATATAATAATGATGTTAAATATACATGCAGACAAATGTGTAAAATACTGCATCTGGACCCAGGAGGAGGTAAGTAAAATAAGGCAGGAACCATCAGATGGAACTTGGAAATGTCCAGAGTATTGAAGTGGATTCATCCTTGTACTAAACACAACCCTAGTTGCTCTTTGCCCCCATGGCTAGCTAACCCTCTGGGGAGTATATTTTTACATGGGTGTAGCAGATGATGAATTCAGTTAGTATCTTATATCAATAGAAATGACTCAGTGTTCTAAGGATAACATTAATTCAGCCCTTGCAAGTCTCAAAGGAATAAGTTAAACTTTCCGTAAGGGTGATTATTTTAACAAACATTAAGTTCTTTTTAAATCAGTGGATTAGTTGAGCATAAATTACTTCAAATGAAAAGCCAAAGTCAATACATGTATATAGAGTGAGAGGCCAATTAAATGTACTATTAATCAAAGGTGATTTAAGAAAATGTTTAATTGCTTCTAGAGGTAGATAAATAATATTAATTTTTTTAAAATAAAAAATACAATGAATTTACAAGACAATTTAGTTCCACAAATTAAAAGCAAAAGGTGAATCCTTTTTAAAGAAGTTTTTTTTTAATACAGCAGAAAAGTATTAATTTTGGATAAAATTCTATTTCATAAGCACATTCAATTTAACTTTATATTGAAAATGTAAACAAAAATAGCCACCTTGCTTTCGACATCCTGGAATTTTAATAAATGCTCCATAGGCTTGTAAACTAGCAACCTGTGGAAAGTATGTAAATGTGAAATATATTTTTAAAAAGTTTATTGTACATTTTAATAAGTTTTATAATTTACAAAAATTTAATAGATTTTTGCCATTTTTAAGTTAGTAAATTTATTTGTGTTTTTTGAGCGTTAAAGACAATGTTTTTTACATTCTAAACATTACATCACTGCATATTTTAGAATCCCAAAATTTGCGGTCTTGTAATGTCATTGAGTCATTGTTGAGTTAATTAATTTGAAGTTATTTCTAATGAAAACCTTTAGTGCTATAATAAAGAGATCAATTAATAATTAAATCTACTCTGGATAGACAAAACATAATATTTAATGAATCCTTATTCAAATCTATATAATATATTTAAATTAAAATAAATTTATAATATTTAAGAAAGGCTAAAAAAAATAATCTTAATGAGTCTGACACTAAAAATAGTCTACTGAAATAAATAGTTGCAGCTAACATTAACAGTTAAACCATCTTTAAGTTCAGCCACTGGTATATGAATATGTTGATTTCAGAGGTCAGAGGGGCATGAATGGAATACTTAATGGACCAATACCATTGTAATTCATTGTTGTTACTGGTGCCCAGGATGGCAAATTGCTTCCTTTGACTCTGTTGTTATCTAAACCATCTCTCTCACTTAATATTTTTTCTTCTAAAAGTGCAGTTCAATAGAGTATACTATAGCTCAATTAAAATGTATGTTCTCGTGTAAAATTGGGTGCATAATAAATATCCAGCTATTACAATTTAGAGCGCTGAAAAAGTCTGACAAGAAAAGAGCCAGACAAACAATATAGTTTATATATTACATACAGATATTTCTGATATCATTCACTGGCAATATATTGTTAAGATTCAGAGCTGTAAAAATGCTTTTTTAATAACATCCCTTAGATTCAGTGCTGTAATAATAATAGTTCAATATTACTTCCTAGATTTAATTTAATACAGAAACTGCCTGAGTTTATAGAGTTTTGGTATAGGCCTACACACCTGAACTGCGCTTTTACTTTTAGTGACAGTGCAAAGTGGAAAAAAAGATGTCTGAATTCAAGTAAATGCCAGTAAACGGTAAAGTAAATAGTTTGATTTTTATTTTATTTTCAGGGAGACAAACATTTTTCATTATACAGTGCTGTTTAAGAATATTGATGGAAGAATGTGTGATGATCTTAATCTTAGGAAAGTTGACTATTTTGAATTTCGACTAAGAAATTAGTTGCAAGATTGTTAAAAAGTTAAAAGTAAACATAGTAATTTTTAATTAATAAAGTTAGGCACTTTGGTAAAAAAAATTAACTTAACAAAAATAAATAGCCAATGGCATAGTTAAATAGAGCTGAATTTTAATTAAATTGTAACACCAAAATTATATTTTTAGGATTTGTAGTTTTAAAGTTATAAATTTTTAAAGTGTGGCTCAATTTGTCCCAATCCCCAATGCATTTTTCCTCCACATTTTGTGACCTCAATTCGGCTGTTCACGTCACACGTTTTTTATCTGGTTTTAATAATGATTTTATTTTTAGGATCAATGCTATAAATAAAATTATTATTTCTTTATTTTTATTTAAAAAATTTCTTTATTTAACTTTGTATAAACACTAAAATTAATCTTAAAATGAAGTTTCTGTTGTGTTTACATGTTCCGGTTCACACATACAATCATGACCTACATATGACTAAAGACAAATTGAACCAGTCCTCTTTACAAACATGTACAAATAAAAATAGGAACTCCTTTTGACCCTTCAACTTTGCTCATGACTAATTAATTTAACCCTGGCCAATGGCTAAATAGTTTTTGCACACGGCCACAACTAATGAATGAAGTTATTGAAGACATTGCAGTAGTAGGAATGGTAATGCTGGCCAAGGACAACTAGTCTACACACAGTACATTATGAAACTTTATAATATCAACTCTGCAGGGTTTAGCCGTCTAAATTAAGTATATTATTGAACTAATTCTATATTAGATCATCTTTAAAGTTCAATTATCAAATATTTTAATGTTAAAAGGTAAAATAATTGAATATTTTATAAGCATCAGGGACTGCCTCCATTATAAAGGGGGCGTGGCACTTCATAATCATGAATTGTCAGTGCTTGGGAAAATTATTTAAAAAATGACCGACATGTCCTAGCTCAATGAAAATTGGCACACATGTAAACCGATTGATAAAGCTCAGCAAGAATTAATATGAAAGACAGTGAATTTCAATTTCTGCAAAAGTTTTTGAGGTCAAGATGGCCTATATTAGCCTTGATATACCAAAATACCCATCGATTGAAAATTCGATAGAGACCAATTAAAATGTAGGCCAACATGTCGTCCATGGCTGTAGACCAGAAAAGGAACTGAAATAATTGAAATATGAGTGGAAAGTACCTATTTAATAATAGTTTTACACCCTCAACGGAAAATTAAAAACTTAGATCCTCCTGCGCCGAAGTTAATTTTCGATTTAAAAAAACGTAGTAGTCTCCCTTGACTTACCGAAGTGCCTAAATAAAGTTATTTAAAGTTTAAGATTAAAATTAAAGAGAGTGGAATTAAGTAATTAAAATTAAAGTATTCCAAGAAGGGCAATCCCTTGCCTTATTTCAGCGCATTAAAAATTTTTAGAACAAAATAAATAAAATAACTTACTTTTACTAATTTAAACACTTAAATCAGATATAAAAAAGTATTTAATGCTTTACAATTAGTTTTGCGTGTGTTTTGTTGAGTTTAAAGGGGTTTTTAACTTAGAAAAAGGGTTTTAAAAGCAGACTTCCAACAACAACAATGGCGCCATTAGTCACAGAAGATAGTGAAAAGCAAGGTGTTCTCCGCACGGTTTTTACAGTGCGAATAATGTCGAACATTATTCGCACGGTTTTGACCGTGAGAGTGATGCCGATCGATATCTAAATTCTTATTACAGCTTATTATTTATGTTGCATTGCTTGTTATATCTTTTGGTTTGGAGGGTACAAAAATAATTAAACTGTCATTTTAATTGTCTTTCGAGTGACTGGATTATTAAGTGTTCCATTGCACTCAACTTTGTACAGTCTATATAGGCCTAATATATATTATGAAGTAACTTTATGAACTTTCATAATTCATAAGTGATAGTTTTCATTCATAATTGGACGAAACTCTGTATTTAAAGAGGCTAACTATTATTATTCTTACCATGACTATCACTGTTGGACATCAAAAATCCATTAAGTTAATTGAATTTAAAGCATGCAAAAGTGAAAGACGATAAAATGGTATAGCATAAAAATTTAGAAGTGAGAGTCTGTAACAAGTAACAGTGACTAACACTGACACTAACACAATAATTGATAAAATAGGTATATAGGGTGGGGGAATAATAAAATGTTTCTTGAAATGAGCCTGGTTGAGTGATCGCAAGCATCCTCACTGTGGTTGTAGAAAAACAAAAAAAAGAAAAATTAAGACCGCCCACGGATTCGAACCGCTAACCATAAATGCACTCCGCTTAGATTTACCACTCGTCTGGAGAAGTTGATATGCGATGGCGATATTTAAAAATTATAAGTAATTATCATTTATTGAACACCAATCAATTTTTATGGCAGTGCTACTGTAAAATTTCAGTAATCATGAAATTTTAATACGTATTAGCATATAAATTACACATTTAGCCTAAATCGAGTGATATCGGCTATTATTGTGTATAGTGTATACGCTGGGCGCGTTTTTTTTTGAACGACATCAGCTGCTAGAATACGCATGCGCGATGACCTGTGCGGATAATACTCGACATTATTCGCACGGTAAAAACCGTGCAAATAATCACTTCGATAGTGAAATATACAAAATGTTTATTTCGTACAAATCATAAAATAGATATTTTATTTCAACCAAAAAATGTTTATATTTTAAAATAGATTTCATAATAATAATTAATGAAGTAAGTTTGAAAAAATGTTTTTTTGATTACTTGAAATATAAAATGCGCTGAAATAAGGGATTACTATTGGACTTCATTTAAATTTTGTGTCAAAGTACCTAGATTACCTCCAAAAAGTTAGATAATAGCGCTTTATAGAAGGTGCTTTAATTAAATGAATGTATGCTTTGTCAAAAAACTTTATTGGATGGAAAGTTTAAACAGTTTTTCGTATTTTTATAAGTATCAGTATCAATCAATCTTGATTGCAAAGTCAAAAATGACAAGTCAAGAATGTCAGGCGATAGCCGATGCACATCACGCAGATTTGGATTACTTACTTCGCCATGAAATATGTGAAATAGCTTAGGAATGCTGGAACCTTCATAGTCTCTCGATTCTCTCATGATTAATGATGACTGTTTTTTCAATTTAAGAAATAGCAGTTATGTCACAAAATGTATAATATTCAACAACACTGTGGAAGCTGAATATTTATGTTTAGGAAGTAATTCACCATTTTGAAACAAGGGGGGTAACGTGCTTCTAACGCTTTCTAAATTGTGGGTGATAAGTCATTTTCTCGTCCAATATAAAATTGTAAGAACGGGCACACTTTATCTTTATTTTTACATTAAAAGAAAATAAAGGTAAATGTAGTAATGAAATAACTACTCGAAGCATTTTAAAAAAATGTTCCCTCCCTTTTTATTCTTTCTTTTTTTCATTAATTAAAAAATTATACTAATAAACAATTAGCAAATAAGTTATTTAAGGATATATAAAACCTCAGACTCAGTCTTTCCTACTTTTAAAAAATCTTTGTTTCTCTTTCAGTCCAAAACTGTTTTGCTTGGAGAGTTGGAATCTTTTTGTAAATTGTAAATGAATACGTGTGAGGGTGGTGGGCTGCGGTAGCAGAAAATTCAGGGGGCTAAATGCTGGGATGAAACTGCATGAATTATTGGCCGCCGGTCAAAATAGGCATATGTGGAGATCGTTATCTGTTGATGTGTCCATGTGCTCCCCCCAACGACCGCAACAGTCACAGGACTGATGATGGTGATGATGATGAAATGCTGGGCTGAAAGTAGGTGAATGCTCTAGAAATGGAAGAACCGGCTGTGGTTATGTATTTTTATTTTTCAACAGATAATTTCAGATTAAAACAATTTAACAACAACATTCTCACAGTAAATTCTAGCAAGAAGAAACTTCTTTATCAATCAAACACAAAAACTAACATGGCACAGCCTTCAAATAATTTTAATTTTATAATATTTTACAAATATAAATGCAACAAAAATATTTAAAAAGTAATTTATACAAGAACATCATCATTACATTAACTATATTCAATTCGTAATTAAAATGGGACCTGATTATCATGAATGCTTTCAAGTTTCTTAAAAACATTTGTATAATGTTTACTTTTTAAAAGGATTTATTTTTCTCCTTAAATAAAAAATAAAAACACAGCTGAAGGCATTTATAAATATACTGTGAGTTATTTAAAAGCATAAGAACTTTCCTAAGGTTAAAAGTTTAAGGAAGGTTTTTAAAGTTTTTTTAAAAATCTTGGGATAATTAGCATTTTTTTAGAAAATTTGTTGTGGGAGTGAGAAAAAATGGACAAGCCTGTCAGTGTAGGCTGTCAGTGTAGGCTGTCAGTGTAGCCTGTCAGTGTAGCCTGTCAGTGTAGGCTGTCAGTGTAGGCTGTCAGTGTGGCCTGTCAGTGTAGGTTGTTTTTGAAATGATTGCATGTCTTTTAAAATGCATGCCTTTTAATTTCATGTCTAATGTAGAAAATTCCTCTCATGATGGGACAGCTAATGACTTTTTTTCCCTTCCTTTATGGATCAAAGAAAAAATTTGTTTCAGTTATTTAGGTATTTAAGGAATTTAGTTTTTTATTCTTTGAGATAAATTAATAAACCATTACATTTTATAACACTGCTCAATTAAAACTGGACACAATGGCGAGGGAAAACTCGAGATAAGTCATATGTACAATATACATTTCAATATTAGTCTAACAACTATCATCAGTTATTTTCTTTATAAATAAAATTATCTAAAGATAGGAACAGAAAAGTAATATTAATTTTGTATAATTCTCCTTTTCAAATCATAAAACAAATTTACAGAAATAATTTTTGGGGTACTTTCATTGGAAACAGGAAAAGGGTGTTCGATATTTAAGAAACAGGTAAAGGGTGTTAGAATAGTTAGATATTTAAGAAACAGGTAAAGGGTGTTAGAATAGTTAGATATTTAAGAAGGTATGAAAAGGGGTTTAAATACTATTCTGAGGTTTCATCTTTAACCAGTAACCTAACTTTCCAAAAGGAAAAAAAACCAAATACAACCTTATTTTTAAAAAATTTTTAAAGAAAAAATAAATAAAAGCACTTAGCGTCAATTCAAAAACTCAATTAATACATGTATGATGTATGGCATTGGTGTATGAGAACACTGAAAGACAGTAGCAAGCACAACAAATGAAAATGGCTACTCAGACAAAATGATACTATAAAGCTATGTTTATTTAACTGCAACTCAGTTTTAAGTTCATATTATCACAAAAACAAATACTACACAGAGCCTTTTCCTCCGGATACTGGAGTGACTTCACTATTACTTGACTACATTAAAAGTTCAAAGAAACAATCACAACTTTCAAAAAGAATATCAAGGTTAGCACCTGGATTCATTGCCAGATGTAATTACATTAGAAACAAATATTTCTAGGTCAGTTCACACACTGATAATTTATACTCTAGGTTGATGCCAAACTTTACACTTCAACAATAATTCAAAAGACATGAAAAGTTAAATCTTTAGTGAAAAGTTACCAGTAAAATTTAAAAACATAGCTAACTAAATCAGCATAAAAATATCCTGAGTCAAAATTTGGTTTAATTGGGAGAAATCAGTTTAAAGAGTTAAATTTAAGATTCCTTAGACATTCTTAATTAAAATTTAATTATTCAATGACCAGCACGGACTGTGTTCTATTTCATTAAATTTAAAATAATTTAATATATACATTATTTTCAGATTTCTTTTGTATATTGATCAAAGGTTTAACATTGAAAGAAACAGAGAGCTAAAAGGTGCTATTAAAAGTTAATTTCCTCTTCCAAGTCTTATGTTGGTTCACACATGCTCCAACATTATTATAAACAAACATGGTTATTGCTTACATCCAAGAAATATGTAACTCGATAAATAATGATTGAATAAGATTTTCTACACCATAAAACTTTCTGATTCATACAAGCTCACAGTCATGTCTTGCTGGTCGTTAAAATTTTGGTAACTTTTGAAATACGGTCCCGTTAAGAACTGTAGCGTAATCCCTGTCTACAAAAATACATCCAAGTTATAACAGGTATCCAGCCCTGAGATTCAAGTTATAACAGGTATCCAGCCCTGAGGTCCAAGTTATAACAGGTATCCAGCCCTGAGGTCCAAGTTATAACAGGTATCCAGCCCTGAGGTCCAAGTTATAACAGGTATCCAGCCCTGTGGTCCAAGTTATAACAGGTATCCAGCCCTGCTCTCAGTAGCTGATCAAGTCTTACAAATTATAGCTTAGTATTTAAGCTGCCATATCTGTTTTTTTTTAATGTATGGTACGTTGAAAATCATTGTGTTAGCAAATTAAATAAATTATAAGTTGGTGTGTTTGGAAATAAACAATTAAACTGTGATGTGTACAGAACTAAGTTGTGATGTGTACAGAACTAAACTGTGACGTGTATAGAACTAAGCTGTGATGTGTACAGAAGCTGTGACGTGTATAGAACTAAACTGTGATGTGTACAGAACTAAACTGTGGTGTGTACAGAACTAAGCTGTGGTGTGTACAGAACTAAACTGTGATGTGTACAGAACTAAGCTGTGATGTGTACAGAACTAAACTGTGACGTGTATAGAACTTAACTGTGATGTGTACAGAACTAAACTGTGATGTATACAGAACTAAGCTGTGGTGTGTAGAGAAGTATTCAAAATGTGGCCCAGGAATGTTACATGCTATTAGAGATGAGATTATCAGACATTTGTTTACATTGAAAACCTTTCTCTGACCAGAAATCTACACTGAACTAATAAATCAATATTTACTGTATTAAATACATTATCAATAAACCAGTCACTATTAAGTCTTACATATTAAACGTACATTATGAAAAGTTTGGACTAGTGACTGGCATGCATCTATGTCAATACTGGTATTAAGCCTTAAATTAAAAAATTTAATAAATTTAAAAAAATAGACTTTTAAATATGTTAGTATATTATTATAATAATTATGAAGATTTGAAATGAAAATTTACAAAACATTTATATTTTACAAATTTTATTCCGCTGTTTGACATAAGCAATCAAAGTTTTTAATAAATATAACTGTGGCTGAAAAGAAGATTTTTTAAAACAAAGTTCTGATAATAACATTTGAGGTCTATCACTGAGGAATGGGAATCCCTGATGGGCCCAGTAAATTCCTAAGTTTATGCTCTATTTATAACTTGACCTCAGTCCATTCTATAGAATGGATTCATGCATTTATATTCACTTCTTGGTGTGAGCATTACATTGAGTTAATGCCCCTGTAAAAATGCTGTCCTAAATAATATTTCAAGAGTTTGAAGCTAATTTAAAGATTTAGGTAGGGGTACACAAAACATAGCATGGTTATATTCTATGGCGGATTAAGGGGGGGGGGCTGATAGGGCTAAAGCCAGGGGCCCCCAATGATTTAAGGGCCCAAACTTATTATATTGTATAATAAAGGTGACTAGACCGGGCCCCGGATGGGATTGCAGCCAGGGGCCCATGCAATCTTAATCCGCCCCTGGTTATATTCACAGCTAAATTGTTTACTTTGTGCTCAAATTCATCAGCATGGGTTAGGAAGAGGTTGGTACCCAAACTGAATGGCATCTTTGGGGCCATCCATATATTACGTACGCAAGGAGGGGGGTCTTAAATTTTTGGCATTTTGCGTATGCATGCGTGGGGGGGGGAGGGGGGTCTCGACTGAATGTGTACGTACGCATAACAAATTTAATTTGCATAATACTAAACTAAGCATAGTAACGTAAACCGCTCTGGCTGCAAACGGCATTCGAGATCGACTGAGTCAAGACTGATATGCAATAATGTTTATAATTTATTGCAAACGAAATTTTGAACTTTTAATTACTTGGAAGTAATTAACATTTGATTCAGACCAAACGTTTACACATTACTAAAATATATCCGTCGGATTTATATTTATATTTCTTGAAATTAGATGAAGTTTCTCTTTCGCCCACCGGTGCCTTATTAGCCGTTATAAACACACAACGGGACGGCGATTTCACGCAACTAGGGGAAAAGGGGGGGGGGTGTGTCTACATATTTGTGACGATGTGTGACGTGGGGGAGGGGGGTGTTAGAGAAATGTGACGTCACATCAAAACTCGCAACTTTAAATAAAAGTTCCACTTAGATATTTGATTTTTTACATGGTGTTTTACATTACATGATTTCACGCGTGTTACGATATTAGAATGCAGGCCTACACTAAATAAATACTTAAATAACAAAAAAGTGATTTTTAAACATGCTCTTTTTCAAATAGAAAATACAGCTTGAATGGGGGGGGGCGCAAAGCTTTGTGACATCATATTGGAGGGGGGTGGTCTAAGTTTTTGTGACGACGCGTGAGCGAGAGTGAAAAATCTGCCAAAATTGCGTGACGTCATTTATGGATGAAGACGGGGCAGTCCGTAAATGAAGTTACGCACCTAGAGGGGGGAGAGGGTCGACCATTTGTGACGAAGGGGAGGGATAGTTTAAGAAATGTCCCGTCACATGGAAACGCGTAACTTAAAATAAAAGTTGCACTTAAATATTTCATTGTTTACAATTTATTTAATGACGTTGTACATGGCTTCACGCGTGTTACGATATTAAAGTGGCGTGTTACGATATTAAAGTGCAGCCTTACACTAAATACATACTCAAACTTAAATGACAAAAAAGCGATTTGAAACATGCTAATGCTAATTTTCAAATTTAAAAAATGTTTTTTTTGTGCGTTTTTTTTGGGGGGAAAGGGGCATTTTTGTGATGTTATATTGGAAAAAGGGGGGGGGTCTAACTTTTGGTGACGACGCGTGATGTGGGGGGGGGGAGATGAAAATCAGCCATAATCGCGGAACGTCATTAATGGACGGCCCCAAAGCTTTGACCCCCCCCCCAAAGAAAAATTAAATAAATAAATAAAAATGCAGCATTTTCAAATGTTAGTGAGGATTTTGATGTGACGTCACATTTCTTAAACACCCCGCTCCCCCTCGTCACAAATGCGTGACCCCCTCCCCCATTTTAGGTGTGTGACGTCATTTATGGACTGCTTCAAAGTGTAAAACCAATATCTTTTGACTCTGGCATAAAATTTATTGTTAAAAAAAAAGGGGGGGGGGTGAGCGAATTTGTATGTACGCATAGGGGGGGTCCCGAAAATGTATGGGATGCAACAGGGGGAAGGGGGTTACAAAAATACGAATTTTTTGCGTACGTAATTTATGGATGGCCCCTTTATAAACAGGCTTCATTATTTATGGCAGCTTCATTCTAAGACAAAAGTCACAAACCTTGAGAGACAATTGTGGCTCAAAATATACAATCAATGTTTGGTCCTGGTTCACATCAATCAACAAGCAGAACAAAGTATGGTCAGTTGACAAAATATGGTCAGCTTACAAAGTATGGTCAGTGTACTTGATGACCCTTAGAAGCTGGCCAGCCATGCTTCTATCTCTGATGGGTAAACTAATAAGTCAGTTCATCATTAGATCACAATATACGGTAACAAATAAAAAAATTATTGATTGCACACTGAAGAATATTTAATCACAAGATACATGCACAAATTAATTCAGTCATATCACAAATACATTTAAGAAATGTTTTCAAAAAGCATATCAAAATAATCATGATCAATCAACGAAGCATATTTATTTAAAAGAAAATTTGGCATGAACATCTTTCATTAAATTTGTAATGTAAAATGATTTTTAAAATGACTTAGCATAAATGATGACCAATAAAAAGTACAACCCCAAATCCTCCAATCTAACAAAACAAAAATGAGGCAAACAGCTAATGTATGAATTTAAGTAATTGTGACACAAATGGTCTACATTAGTTTTTCTATAAAAACAGAGCAGCTAATCTCAGTTGAACAATGCTACACAATACTACTAGTGACACGCTTTAAGTAATCAAGTCTCAGCAAGATATTATTTTTTGGTCCTTATGCTTACGATACATTTCATTGGAATATGACTTATTAAGATACATTTCATTGGAATATGAGTTATAAAGATACATTTCATTGGAATATGACTTATAAATATTGGATCCCTGAAAAGACAGAAATAATTTGTACACAAACTTGTGTCAATACGCCCATGTTGTATGGGCAATGGGTTAACATACAAGAGCTAATGAAAACATGTGCGTATCCATTGGTAGAATATGACTTTCATTAAAAATCTATTGGGCTCAACAGCTGTATAGAGTTCTAAGTATAAAATACAACACCTTACAGTTTATGGGGACTTAACATATTATGTGACCAACTTCTATAGAGTCACAAGAAATTATAATGTAGTTACAAAGTGAACCCAACAAATTCGTGTCACATAAGCAAAGATCTCTGATAAGTAGGAATCACAATTGTCTTTGTTTGAACCACCTGACACAGTCTCAGGGTTTGAACAATGAACCACCTGACACAGTCTCATCGTTTGAACAATGAACAACCTGACACAGTCCCATGGTTTGTTTGAACAATGAACCACCTGACACAGTCTCATGGTTTGTTTGAACAATGAACAACCTGACACAGTCCCATGGTTTGTGTGAACAATGAACCACCTGACACAGTCTCATGGTTTGTTTGAACAATGAACCAACTGACACAGTCTCATGGTTTGAACAATGAACCACCTGACACAGTCTCATGGTTTGAACAGTGAACGACCTGACACAGGCTTATGGTTTGAACAATGAACCACCTGACACAGTCTCATGGTTTGAACAATGAACCACCTGACACAGTCTCATGGTTTGTGTGAACAATGAACCACCTGACACAGTCTCATGGTTTGTTTGAACAATGAACCACCTGACACAGTCTCATGGTTTGAACAATGAACCACCTGACACAGTCTCATGGTTTGAACAATGAACCACCTGACACAGTCTCATGGTTTGAACAATGAACCACCTGACACAGTCTCATGGTTTGAACAATGAACCACCTGACACAGTCTCATGGTTTGAACAATGAACCACCTGACACAGTCTCATGGTTTGAACAATGAACCACCTGACACAGTCTCATGGTTTGAACAATGAACCACCTGACACAGTCTCATGGTTTGAACAATGAACCACCTGACACAGTCTCATGGTTTGAACAATGAACGACCTGACACAGTCTCTTGGTTGGTTTTAAACAAAAAAGTCAAACTTTATGGCACAAACTTCTGTGTGTAGTCCAAATTGGTTTAACGATGTGATGCCCTGTCGCTTTGATGATCTCACAGTGGAACATCCAGGTATCATCATCTTTCGCTTACTTAGCTTAAATAAATTTCTGGTATTCTGCACTGGTCATTTACTTCCTTACTGCAGTAGTCATTTAAGTCCATTATGCCACAAAATAAATATGTATGTATGTGAACATGGAAACTTTTCATGAAGAGCACCACATCTAAGTCTAAATCTAGTTGATGACTGTTTAGCAAAAATCCAGCAATACTCATGCGGTTTTCTATAGTAAGTATTCAGCAATTGTCTTTCCATCAGTGTGACAATATAGGTTTTTGTTTGTCTTCTAGCAGATCTGTAGGAGAGTGTAAAATAAAACATCAGAAAATTACACATGAATTGGTAAGTCATAAAGAATTCTCATAAATTTAGAATAGTTCACTTCAGCTGAAATATGACAGTTGATCACTTCAACTGAAATATGACAGTTGATCACTTCAAATGAAATATGACAGTTGATCACTTCAACTGAAATATGACAGTTGATAACTTCAAATGAAATATGACAGTTGATCACTTCAAATGAAATATGACAGTTGATCACTTCAACTGAAATATGACAGTTGATCACTTCAAATGAAATATGACAGTTGATCACTTCAACTGAAATATGACAGTTGATCACTTCAAATGAAATATGACAGTTGATGACTTCAACTGAAATATGACAGTTGATCACTTCAAATGAAATATGACAGTTGATCACTTCAACTGAAATATGACAGTTGATCACTTCAAATGAAATATGACAGTTGATCACTTCAAATGAAATATGACAGTTGATCACTTCAACTGAAATATGACAGTTGATAACTTCAAATGAAATATGACAGTTGATCACTTCAAATGAAATATGACAGTTGATCACTTCAACTGAAATATGACAGTTGATCACTTCAAATGAAATATGACAGTTGACCACTTCAACTGAAATATGACAGTTGATCACTTCAAATGAAATATGACAGTTGATAACTTCAACTGAAATATGACAGTTGATCACTTCAAATGAAATATGACAGTTGATCACTTCAAATAAAATATGACAGTTGATCACTTGAACTGAAATATGACAGTTGATCACTTCAAATGAAATATGACAGTATTCAGGAATAATCAGCCCATACAGACAGACTTCTAACTTAAATATGGATTTAAATTATCTTGAACAAAATTAAATAAAATCAGAATACTTTTAAAATACAGATTTTATCCCACTCCAAAAACCAATCAATATTTATAAGGTGCAGATGTTACTGACTTGGTACAATCATATTTTTGTGTGTGTGTTATAACTGATTTGAATGAAAGTTTTTCTGCTCGTTGAAACTTGTGATCAAAAAGATCTTGGACCAAGTATTAACTGATTTAAATAACATGTGATTGAAAATAAACCTAATTTTAGATTTAAAATAATACTTAATTTTCATGCTATGTTCTTTTTCAATTAAAATTATGTAAATTTCTTGTTTCATATTTAGACTTGTAGGTGAAATGTTGTTTAAGACATACGCTTGACTTTAAAAATCTTGTTTTTCTTTAATCCGATTAGCTTAATCACAATTAATAGTCTTGTATTGCAAACCCTAATATTTTTGATAACTAAAATGCTTTTGGAATTTAAAAAAACCATCTTTAGCTAGACATAAGAATTGTAAATCATTTTGCTTTGGTATTTATTACTTTCATACGACACTCTTGTAATCAACAATATTTACCATATATACTCGTTCGCAAGACGACCTTTTTTGGACAAAATCAGAGGGAAAAGTTGGGGGGTCGGCTTACGAGCGGGTCATTAACGTATTTCTGCATGGATATTGAATATAGGTGTTGTTATTGTAGATCATCAAGGTCAAGGTCCTTTTCTACATTCTACAAGATTCGACTGCTCTACCAGAAGCTTTAATATATATTTTAAGCATCTGGACTTACCTTATTTAATCAGTATATTTATTTTTGTGAACGTTTTAATAATTGTTTTACAAATTTTGTTTTCAACAACGAATATTAATGTATGCGCTTTCGTCACTGTTTACCAAAGAATTTTTTTTTAAATACCAGTAACTCTTGCCTAACAAAGAGCACAAAGACAAAGATAGGCAGTACAAAGTAAACAATCATAATGACCGATTTAGCTTGTAGTTTTTTAAAAAAATGTGTACCATTTTGTTTAAGCTGTCCTATTATTTTTGGGGGGGTCGGCTTGCGAGCGGGTTATACACTTTTAATATTTTTCTCTTCCAAAAGTGGGGGGGGGGTCGGCTTAAAAACGAACGGGCTATAGAAGGAGTATATAGGGCAATTATCTTACAATCTAAATGGTTTTTGTGCCACTAATAAAAGGTTTCCAGCACCAAATATAAAATCTATTCCAGGACTTTTCCTATGAAAAAATTCCAGGACAAAATTTAAAAAGTTAAATATCATAAATTTAAAAAGTTAAATTCATAAATCCATTGTTTAAAAAAATAATATTACGAACTGAGGATAGAAAATAAAAATTTATTTTAGGACATTTAAGGTCAAATTCTGTAATGTAAGAATTAACACGAATTTTTTTTTATTTTGAAAAAGAAATCAATTACCACAGTAAAACAAATGTCATTACAGACCTGCTATTATTCTGTGCCAGGGAAGCATGACATACGTGAGATTAGCATTTAAGGCCACAGAGGAAGCTCTCTTTTTTTCCTTAAACCAGTGCCAGGCCTGGCCAAACGACTTTCCCCAGAAACCATTGTACTGTTCACTTTCTGCCAGCTCTGGACAAATGAAGAAGGAAATATAAAATTGGATCATAAAAGAAGAATAAATGTCCTTTATTTCAGTGCTTCTCAAACTTTTTAATATGGCGGACCTGCAGGAATTTTTTTCCATTGCACCAGGGACCGGTGCACTATTTTCCCTGCACTGATAATTTTTTCTGTCCTTTTTTTGAGAACATCTGCGGACCGGCAGCGGATGGCCCACGGACCGGCACTGGTCCGCGGACCACCACTCTGAGAAGCACTGCTTTATCTCAATGCCTAGCATCATTTGTACATACAATGACTCTCTTTAAATAGAACTGTAGGTAAAAACAAAAAGTATATAGCTACATATGATCTAGTTCAATGCCTGTTTATTTCTAGGAATGTTGGATTATAATGAAAGGGTGGAGCAAAAATTTGGAGAGAAAAAACTAACAAAGAAATAATAAGAGAAACAGTCTTTCTAATGACTTTATATAAATAATATCAACATTAATCACATGAATCTAAATACAAGTATTTTGAAAGTTTAAAGAAACTATTTTAAGAAACGAATCTGAGTGTAAGGAAATAATCATGCAAATATCATAAAAAGAAAGGTAAACATTAGCAAAACTGCAGCCTGACAATAAACCATAAGTTGCTGTGATAGCCGCATTATTTAACAAAATAACTCAAAATATTGAATACAATCAAGGAATAATAGGACAATATAATGACGCCCTGATAAAAAAAAGTGTAGACGAGGTTGATTATGTGTGTAACATCTTTCAGGATACAAGTTTGTTTGTTTGTTTGTTTGGAGGGAAAAAACGTGTGGAAACAGTCACAAGCTGATCAAGTTGAATATTAAAAATAAGAATGAACATTAAATACAAAAAACAAAATAGCAGAAATATAATCAGCAGCTAGCGAAGGATCCTTGATGAAAAAACATTTAATTTTTAAAATGGCTGTAATAAAGATTTCTTTTTGTAACATACAGACAGTATGATGTCCAAATACTACCATCCACTAACCCTGATACGTAATACATTTTTAAAAATATGTTAATCCATTAGGGAAATAAATTTACAGGAAATTTTTTTATAAAAAACTGAAACTAAAGAGAAAGACAAATGAAGCACAATGGTGAAGAGATAGCCATTCCAGTTAAATAAAAACTGAAACTAAACAGAAAGATAAATGAAGCACAATGGTGAAGAGATAGCCATTCCAGTTAAATAAAAACTGAAACTAAACATAAAGATAAATGAAGCACAATGGTGAAGAGATAGCCATTCCAGTACTGAGGAGCCACAGACAGAAAATAACTTTTTCCCCATACCGTCCTGCAATGTACCTGCCTCCACCTCAGTTTCATCCTCGTCGGTGGCTTCATCCACCCCCGCGGTCTCAGATCTAGACTTCTTCATGCTGAGAGCACGACGAAAGCTGCCACGGACGTAGCTGGTGATGCCTTGACTGGGGTCACTCATCCTTCTCTGAGAATACTGTTCCTGGGATGGAAAAGTGTTGCACAAAATTTTAATTTCTTAGCATGGCCGTTGAATGCTAGTCTTTATTTTGTCAATTGAAATGAGATTATTTCTAGTGTTTGAACATAAAACAAGGACCCAATTTTGATGTTTTAACATAGATCAAGGACCCACCCATTTTGATGTTTGTTTCTCCACATAAGTTTTGCTGTATCAGCACCCAGCATTTATAACATTATTAATATTTATACATCTACATCAAAAATTGTGAAACTGATAGAATAGGAAAATTAAGTTTTCTTTTTAAAAAAACCCAAAAAAACATGGGTTGTTGTATCAACATAACATAGTTCAAATTTAATGAATGAAGTGCCTAATTTTGAAAAAAAAATATGTTTAAATCATAATCATTTTAATACATATCTCCTAAAGTCCAAACAATATAAAATGTCGACAATGTTTATAAAATAAAAAGTAATAAAAAATCGAAAACAAAATATTTTTAAAGGCCTAAAGCATCCCAACAAACCATAATGTTTTAACTTGGGTCAAAGGTCAAACTTAACATACCTCCTGATCACCCTCAAAATCTCCAACTGGAAAGTTTTCCAGGTCTGGAGTCTCCGGTCCAGACCCTTTCAATCTGCTTACAGCCATCTCAGCACAGCCTTTTCCTCTAGGCCCTCGCATCTTCATAAATTCAACTCTCTTTTTATTCTTGATGAGGCCCATGGACATTCGCTGGGTTAATTTTTGTGTTAGACTGGCCTTGACAGGAAATAAACCAATAAGCCAAATTAGATTTCAAGCAGATTTGAGAAATTTTTGCTTTTTTTTTAAACCTTAAGAACCACTTTGAAAAATACCACAATTTTATTTTACTGTAATATATCATAGTAAACGTATAAAATTGAAACGAAAAAAGTAATGATCTAAGGAGATGCATAAACTGAAAATATAACTGAAATTTTCCAAGACCAAAGCAAAACATTATAATAGTATAATTTGGTAAGTTTGAATACAAAAGCACTATAACTTTATGGACAGTCCAAAAATGTTGTCTCGAATGAGTTTCACAAGAAAACCTGATATTACACTTTTTTAAAAATAGAAATTTTAAAGCCAAACAAAGCATGATTTTTATTCTATTTTCATATCATCAACTATTGTTATCTTAACTGCTACAGACACTCCTTTTATACAGAAGCTTATTGTGTCCTACGCTCATCTATAAAATCAGCTCCCGGCTCAAGCTATAGTCTAAGAATCTTTTTATAAAAGTTATGTCCATAAATGTTGTATTTGTTGATAATAATTATGAAGGTTTAAAACATTTGCTTGAAACAAGAACAGTGCTAGACAAAATCATTATTTTTATTTATTATATTATTTCCTTTTTGACAATCACCATTTTCAGGTGATCAATTTCAGGCAATGAAATGATGAAGACAAACACATGTGAGATCTCACCCTGGCATCATACACTCGTTTGAGAGCATCGTATTTGACAGAGCCCAGAAACAAGACCCCAGTAAACAAGAGATCTCACCCTGGCATCATACACTCGTTTGAGAGCATCGTATTTGACAGAGCCCAGAAACAAGACACCAGTAAACAAGAGATCTCACCCTGGCATCATACACTCGTTTGAGAGCATCGTATTTGACAGAGCCCAGAAACAAGACCCCAGTAAACAAGAGATCTCACCCTGGCATCATACACTCGTTTGAGAGCATCGTATTTGACAGAGCCAAGAAACAAGACCCCAGTAAACAAGAGATCTCACCCTGGCATCATACACTCGTTTGAGAGCATCGTATTTGACAGAGCCCAGAAACAAGACCCCAGTAAACAAGAGATCTCACCCTGGCATCATACACTCGTTTGAGAGCATCGTATTTGACAGAGCCCAGAAACAAGACCCCAGTAAACAAGAGATCTCACCCTGGCATCATACACTCGTTTGAGAGCATCGTATTTGACAGAGCCCAGAAACAAGACCCCAGTAAACAAGAGATCTCACCCTGGCATCATACACTCGTTTGAGAGCATCGTATTTGACAGAGCCCAGAAACAAGACCCCAGTAAACAAGAGATCTCACCCTGGCATCATACACTCGTTTGAGAGCATCGTATTTGACAGAGCCCAGAAACAAGACCCCAGTAAACAAGAGATCTCACCCTGGCATCATACACTCGTTTGAGAGCATCGTATTTGACAGAGCCCAGAAACAAGACCCCAGTAAACAAGAGATCTCACCCTGGCATCATACACTCGTTTGAGAGCATCGTATTTGACAGAGCCCAGAAACAAGACCCCAGTAAACAAGAGATCTCACCCTGGCATCATACACTCGTTTGAGAGCATCGTATTTGACAGAGCCCAGAAACAAGACACCAGTAAACAAGAGATCTCACCCTGGCATCATACACTCGTTTGAGAGCATCGTATTTGACAGAGCCCAGAAACAAGACCCCAGTAAACAAGAGATCTCACCCTGGCATCATACACTCGTTTGAGAGCATCGTATTTGACAGAGCCCAGAAACAAGACCCCAGTAAACAAGAGATCTCACCCTGGCATCATACACTCGTTTGAGAGCATCGTATTTGACAGAGCCCAGAAACAAGACCCCAGTAAACAAGAGATCTCACCCTGGCATCATACACTCGTTTGAGAGCATCGTATTTGACAGAGCCCAGAAACAAGACCCCAGTAAACAAGAGATCTCACCCTGGCATCATACACTCGTTTGAGAGCATCGTATTTGACAGAGCCAAGAAACAAGACCCCAGTAAACAAGAGATCTCACCCTGGCATCATACACTCGTTTGAGAGCATCGTATTTGACAGAGCCCAGAAACAAGACCCCAGTAAACAAGAGATCTCACCCTGGCATCATACACTCGTTTGAGAGCATCGTATTTGACAGAGCCCAGAAACAAGACCCCAGTAAACAAGAGATCTCACCCTGGCATCATACACTCGTTTGAGAGCATCGTATTTGACAGAGCCCAGAAACAAGACCCCAGTAAACAAGAGATCTCACCCTGGCATCATACACTCGTTTGAGAGCATCGTATTTGACAGAGCCCAGAAACAAGACCCCAGTAAACAAGAGATCTCACCCTGGCATCATACACTCGTTTGAGAGCATCGTATTTGACAGAGCCCAGAAACAAGACCCCAGTAAACAAGAGATCTCACCCTGGCATCATACACTCGTTTGAGAGCATCGTATTTGACAGAGCCCAGAAACAAGACCCCAGTAAACAAGAGATCTCACCCTGGCATCATACACTCGTTTGAGAGCATCGTATTTGACAGAGCCCAGAAACAAGACACCAGTAAACAAGAGATCTCACCCTGGCATCATACACTCGTTTGAGAGCATCGTATTTGACAGAGCCCAGAAACAAGACCCCAGTAAACAAGAGATCTCACCCTGGCATCATACACTCGTTTGAGAGCATCGTATTTGACAGAGCCCAGAAACAAGACCCCAGTAAACAAGAGATCTCACCCTGGCATCATACACTCGTTTGAGAGCATCGTATTTGACAGAGCCCAGAAACAAGACCCCAGTAAACAAGAGATCTCACCCTGGCATCATACACTCGTTTGAGAGCATCGTATTTGACAGAGCCCAGAAACAAGACCCCAGTAAACAAGAGATCTCACCCTGGCATCATACACTCGTTTGAGAGCATCGTATTTGACAGAGCCAAGAAACAAGACCCCAGTAAACAAGAGATCTCACCCTGGCATCATACACTCGTTTGAGAGCATCGTATTTGACAGAGCCCAGAAACAAGACCCCAGTAAACAAGAGATCTCACCCTGGCATCATACACTCGTTTGAGAGCATCGTATTTGACAGAGCCCAGAAACAAGACCCCAGTAAACAAGAGATCTCACCCTGGCATCATACACTCGTTTGAGAGCATCGTATTTGACAGAGCCCAGAAACAAGACCCCAGTAAACAAGAGATCTCACCCTGGCATCATACACTCGTTTGAGAGCATCGTATTTGACAGAGCCCAGAAACAAGACCCCAGTAAACAAGAGATCTCACCCTGGCATCATACACTCGTTTGAGAGCATCGTATTTGACAGAGCCCAGAAACAAGACCCCAGTAAACAAGAGATCTCACCCTGGCATCATACACTCGTTTGAGAGCATCGTATTTGACAGAGCCCAGAAACAAGACCCCAGTAAACAAGAGATCTCACCCTGGCATCATACACTCGTTTGAGAGCATCGTATTTGACAGAGCCCAGAAACAAGACCCCAGTAAACAAGAGATCTCACCCTGGCATCATACACTCGTTTGAGAGCATCGTATTTGACAGAGCCAAGAAACAAGACCCCAGTAAACAAGAGATCTCACCCTGGCATCATACACTCGTTTGAGAGCATCGTATTTGACAGAGCCCAGAAACAAGACCCCAGTAAACAAGAGATCTCACCCTGGCATCATACACTCGTTTGAGAGCATCGTATTTGACAGAGCCCAGAAACAAGACCCCAGTAAACAAGAGATCTCACCCTGGCATCATACACTCGTTTGAGAGCATCGTATTTGACAGAGCCCAGAAACAAGACCCCAGTAAACAAGAGATCTCACCCTGGCATCATACACTCGTTTGAGAGCATCGTATTTGACAGAGCCAAGAAACAAGACACCAGTAAACAATCCTTGTTTATCACTGGCCGTCAGCTCCACAGCTACACTCTCACTGTCTCTCACTATCATGTCCTGGAACACCTGCAGTGGAAGAACACATTCATTCTACATTCATTTACTGTCATCTGTTGTGTCTGTGTGTCTCTGTTGTGTCTGTGTGCCTCTGTGTCTGTGTTGTGTCTGTGTGCCTCTGTTGTGTCTGTGTGCCTCTGTGTCTGTGTTGTGTCTGTGTGTCTCTGTTGTGTCTGTGTGCCTCTGTTGTGTCTGTGCGCCTCTGTTGTGTCTGTGCGCCTCTGTTGTGTCTGTGTGCCTCTGTTGTGTCTGTGCGCCTCTGTTGTGTCTGTGGGCCTCTGTTGTGTCTGTGCGCCTCTGTGTATCTCTGTTGTGTCTGTGTGCCTCTGTTGTGTCTGTGTGCCTCTGTTGTGTCTGTGTGCCTCTGTTGTGTCTGTGTGCCTGTGTGTCTCTGTTGTGTCTGTGTGTCTCTGTTGTGTCTGTGTTCCTCTGTTGTGTCTGTGTGCCTCTGTTGTGTCTGTGTTCCTCTGTTGTGTCTGTGTTCCTCTGTTGTGTCTGTGTTCCTCTGTTGTGTCTGTGTGCCTCTGTTGTGTCTGTGTGCCTCTGTTGTGTCTGTGCGCCTCTGTTGTGTCTGTGTGCCTCTGTTGTGTCTGTGTGCCTCTGCTGTTTCTGTGTGCCTCTGTTGTGTCTGTGTGCCTCTGCTGTGTCTGTGTGCCTCTGTTGTGTCTGTGTGCCTCTGTTGTGTCTGTGTGCCTCTGTTGTGTCTGTGTGCCTCTGTTGTGTCTGTGTGCCTCTGTTGTGTCTGTGTGCCTCTGTTGTGTCTGTGTGCCTCTGTTGTGTCTGTGTGCCTCTGTTGTGTCTGTGTGCCTCTGTTGTGTCTGTGTGCCTCTGTTGTGTCTGTGTGCCTCTGTTGTGTTTGTGTGCCTCTGTTGTGTCTGTGTGCCTCTGTTTTGCGTGTGTAACTTTAATATTACCCCTTCATATTTCTTTAAGGGTGATGCAACAAAACATATTAATTTCACATTTGCATGATAATGAATTATGGAGGGTTGGCAAACATATAAAAATTATATTTTAAAATATTAATGTATAAGAAAATAAGAAGTGACTGAGGTCAACAGAGAAGTTTTAATCAACATTTTATTTTAGATCAACGATAACAGAATGTTGCCGGCAAATCTCTCCAGTAATTATTGAAAGATTAATTTTAATAAACTAACTGGGAAAACATAACCATCTTATGGTGTAAACTATTTTCATCGCAATGCCAAAGACAATTTGCATTAAAGTTGATATCTGATTTTTTCATTTATTTCTTATATAATCAAGCCCAGGCAGGGGAAGCAGTCAGTGAGAGCAGTGTGGGTGAGACTGCAATCAGCCTTATAGTTCCGTCTATTAGTCACTCAGACTGCAATCAGCCTTATAGATCCGTCTATTAGTCACTGAGACTGCAATCAGCCTTATAGTTCCGTCTATTAGTCACTGAGACTGCAATCAGCCTTATAGTTCCGTCTATTAGTCACTGAGACTGCAATCAGCCTTATAGATCCGTCTATTAGTCACTGAGACTGCAATCAGCCTTATAGATCCGTCTATTAGTCACTGAGACTGCAATCAGCCCTATAGATCCGTCTATTAGTCACTGAGACTGCAATCAGCCTTATAGATCCGTCTATTAGTCCCTGAGACTGCAATCAGCCTTATAGATCCGTCTATTAGTCACTGAGACTGCAATCAGCCTTATAGTTCCGTCTATTAGTCACTGAGACTGCAATCAGCCTTATAGTTCCGTCTATTAGTCACTGAGACTGCAATCAGCCTTATAGATCCGTCTATTAGTCACTGAGACTGCAATCAGCCTTATAGATCCGTCTATTAGTCACTGAGACTGCAATCAGCCTTATAGTTCCGTCTATTAGTCACTGAGACTGCAATCAGCCTTATAGTTCCGTCTATTAGTCACTGAGACTGCAATCAGCCTTATAGATCCGTCTATTAGTCACTGAGACTGCAATCAGCCTTATAGATCCGTCTATTAGTCACTGAGACTGCAATCAGCCTTATAGATCCGTCTATTAGTCACTGAGACTGCAATCAGCCTTATAGATCCGTCTATTAGTCAATGAGACTGCAATCAGCCTTATAGATCCGTCTATTAGTCAATGAGACTGCAATCAGCCTTATAGATCCGTCTATTAGTCACTGAGACTGCAATCAGCCTTATAGATCCGTCTATTAGTCAATGAGACTGCAATCAGCCTTATAGATCCGTCTATTAGTCAATGAGACTGCAATCAGCCTTATAGTTCCGTCTATTAGTTACTGAGACTGCAATCAGCCTTATAGATCCGTCTATTAGTCAATGAGACTGCAATCAGCCTTATAGATCCGTCTATTAGTCAATGAGACTGAAATCAGCCTTATAGATCCGTCTATTAGTCACTGAGACTGCAATCAGCCTTATAGATCCGTCTATTAGTCACTGAGACTGCAATCAGCCTTATAGATCCGTCTATTAGTCACTGAGACTGCAATCAGCCTTATAGATCCGTCTATTAGTCACTGAGACTGCAATCAGCCTTATAGATCCGTCTATTAGTCACTGAGACTGCAATCAGCCTTATAGATCCGTCTATTAGTCACTGAGACTGCAATCAGCCTTATAGATCCGTCTATTAGTCACTGAGACTGCAATCAGCCTTATAGATCCGTCTATTAGTTACTGAGACTGCAATCAGCCTTATAGATCCGTCTATTAGTCACTGAGACTGCAATCAGCCTTATAGATCCGTCTATTAGTCACTGAGACTGCAATCAGCCTTATAGATCCGTCTATTAGTCAATGAGAGCACAGCACTGTGTAATGTCAGTGGGAGGACAAGACAGATACAAGCAACAACCTTTTGATTGGTTGGTTGGTTGGTTGATTGGTTGGTTGATTGGTTGGTTGGTTGATTGGTTGGTTGATTGGTTGGTTGGTTGATTGATTGGTTGGTTGATTGGTTGGTTGGTTGATTGGTTGGTTGATTGGTTGGTTGGTTGGTTGATTGATTGATCCCATGGTATGAACATTCTGGTAAGGCTTGTAATAATGGTACCTAGTATTTGCTTGCAGGCTCTTCTTATGTCCTAGGATCAATACACTACTAGTACTAGATATAAACTACTACATCATTACACTACTAGATATAAACTACTACATCATTACACTACTAGATATAAACTACTACATCATTACACTACTAGATATAAACTACTACATCATTACACTACTAGATATAAACTACTACATCATTACACTACTAGATATAAACTACTACATCATTACACTACTAGATATAAACTACTACATCATTACACTACTAGATATAAACTACTACATCATTACACTACTAGATATAAACTACTACATCATTACACTACTAGATATAAACTACTACATCATTACACTACTAGATATAAACTACTACATCATTACACTACTAGATATAAACTACTACATCATTACACTACTAGATATAAACTACTACTTCATTACACTACTAGATATAAACTATTATTTCATTACACTACTAGATATAAACTACTACTTCATTACACTACTAGATATAAACTACTACATCATTACACTACTAGATATAAACTACTACATCATTACACTACTAGATATAAACTACTACTTCATTACACTACTAGATATAAACTATTATTTCATTACACTACTAGATATAAACTACTACTTCATTACACTACTAGATATAAACTACTACATCATTACACTACTAGATATAAACTACTACATCATTACACTACTAGATATAAACTACTACTTCATTACACTACTAGATATAAACTATTACTTCATTGAACTACTAGATATAAACTACATCATTACACTACTAGAACTAGATATAAACTACTACAGACGAACCCACTTAACTCGAGCCCGGTTAACTCACCCACCCTACTAACTCGACGTTTTTTATAGGAACCGCCTAATTCTCTCTTTGTCTTAGCATTTTCTCATCGGTTAATTTGATTTTTTAAAGTCGCCGAAACCTAATACCTCGAGTACAAAAGAGGGCCAAATTTGCGACTTAATGTTGGTTAGCTTGATCCTCGTCTGTTCGCTTAGCAATGCACTTTGGCATTTTTAATTCAAAACAGTGTTGACATCTCACTTTCTTCGAGACTTCCGGCTATTGTGTGATTATACGAGATTTCAATAAAAATTACCGGATGTTTTTACTTTCAGTTTGATTCCGTGTGTGAATTAGTTTGAGTATGTATTCACCCGAGGTGCTCGAAAATCGTGTGAGCGGTCTTTAATCCGTCATTATTTCGCAGTGCATGTTATATTACTATTAATCTTAATTCATTTTCTGATGCATTAATCATTTTATTTTTTAAGATAAATGAATATCTTTAGAAATGAAAATAAAGGTTTGTATCGAGAATCGACGGTGGTTTTTATTTAATTAAATAAAAAAATTATTATTCTTTTAAAAGTTTGTTGTTGCTTTGTTACCAGTAAGATACGTGACTGTGACTAACACGCGCGTGGCGGTGAAATCAAATCATTTTCTTAATATTCCAGTATATATATAATATACACGTCATCACTGTTGTAGGTCGAATTCTGATAAGGAATGATTTTTTTAAAAATTCGCTTAGACTTAGTTGCCGGCCGAGGTCTAACACACAGCATGCTGTGATCAATGGTCAAGGCCGCAATAGTTTTATTTATATTACAAGTTTGATTGACTGAGGAAATTCAAGAGCGGTCTGATAGTGACAGATATCCTGCACGTCAAAAGCAATTAACTTAAAATTACCATATTGATATGTTTTGTTGTTTTTTTTAATTCGCTGATTCGATGGGCATTGTAAACGCGAGCGGCTGTGACATGCCACGCCACACGAGGCGAGGCGAAAAATTAGTTTTAATGCATGCGCAGACAATTATAAACTGGTAACTTTTTTTTTATTAAATGGAATCGAAACATGACCACAGAGACGTAATCAAAGTCCTTTACCTCGGCATAAAAAAATATATATATATAAAAATTCCAGACTAGTCATAAATTTTCCTGACTTTCAAGGCCGAGAATTTTTTTTAAAGAATTCTCGACTTTTTCCCGTTTTCTTGACTGAGTGGGAACCATAGTTATATTTATTAAGCGGTCCTTAAAAATTAAGGGTCATTACAACCTTAGGAAAGAGTGAAGAAATATTAGGGTCCCGATATTCCGATACGATTCCGATTAATCATCTCATCACTAATTAACGCACATCATGTACATAAAGAAATTTCAAGCACGTTAATATTTTGCCGCCATATTGGTTTTCGTTTAACTCGATCATCGGTTGTCTCAACGTCATTTTTCAGACCCCAACGCCGCCAACTTAACCGGTTTCGACTGTACTTCATTACACTACTAGTTATAAACTATTACTTCATTGCACTACTAGATATAAACTACTACTTCATTGCACTATATGAGAAAAGTGAACAGAGTAAATCATATTTCATTAAATACCTCTTCAAAGTCATCAACAGTAAAAAATATATTTGGGTAAGTGATCTCTTCATGTGTTCCCTTGCTGTTCATAGATCTTCTGCTAGGACTTGGGTAGACTCTCTGACAAATGACAAAAGTGATTTACAATGACACCTGGCAGAAGCACAAGGACAATTTAAAAGACTTAGGTTCCAAATTGAAACATGACAATTGAAAACTCACAGGCTTACAAAAATAATTGAAATTGAGGTGTCAATTAAAATTTGACACACTAACCAAAAAATGGAAAATGTTCAGCATTTTTTAAGAGACTGTTTTCTAGGCTTTATTTTGTGACTACTGTAAAGAGACTTGATGCCTCTGCTGGCAAAATCTTTTAGCAAATAAGAAAAAGAATCCTTTTTTCTTTAAACCACTATGGATATAACTTTTTAATAGTTTCTGGGTTTATTTTTTTATGGCAGTGCATCAGATTCTGATAAGCCAAATAAAACAGTTGATGAATGCACATCCTCTGGTAAGCCTAATAAAACAAAGTCTATGAATGCACACCCTCTGATAAGCCTAATAAAACAAAGTCGATGAATGCACACCCTATGATAAGCCTAATAAAACAAAGTCGATGAATGCACACCCTCTGATAAGCCTAATAAAACAAAGTCAATGAATGCACACCCTGTGATAAGCCTAATAAAACAAAGTCGATGAATGCACACCCTCTGATAAGCCTAATAAAACAAAGTCAATTAATGCACACCGTCTGATAAGCCTAATAAAACAAAGTCTATGAATGCACACCCTCTGATAAGCCTAATAAAACAAAGTCTATGAATGCACACCCTCTGATAAGCCTAATAAAACAAAGTTGATGATTCACACCCTCTGATAAGACTAATAAAACATAGTCGATGAATGCACACCCTCTGATAAGACTAATAAAACAAAGTCTATGAATGCACACCGTCTGATAAGCCTAATAAAACAAAGTCGATGAATGCACACCCTCTGATAAGCCTAATAAAACAAAGTCGATGAATGCACACCCTCTGATAAGCCTAATAAAACAAAGTCGATGAATGCACACCCTCTGATAAGCCTAATAAAACAAAGTCGATGAATGCACACCCTCTGATAAGCCTAATAAAACAAAGTCGATGAGTGCACACCCTCTGATAAGCCTAATAAAACAAAGTCGATGAATGCACACCCTCTGATAAGCCTAATAAAACAAAGTCGATGAATGCACACCGTCCAAACTTAAACATCCACCAGTGTAAACTGGTGTCATAAAGGTGCAACCCTAGCCTACCAAACATACTAATGTATTGCTATTAGTGAGATTTGGTCTCTTATCTTATCTTATCTGTTTACAGACGCTCCTTCTATACAGAAGATTATTGCGTCCTACGCTTATCTATGGTTTGTTTTTAGTCCTGCATTTTTATTAGAGATTTAAATGTTGATAAAGTGTTGGTTTTTCCTGGATTCTTCAGGCAACCCATTCCACGCCCGAATTCCGGACGGGAAGAAGGAAAACTTGATTGTGTTTGTTCTTGCATACGGAATAAGAAAGGTGTTTTTATCCTTATGTCTATCTGAGGGTTGTATTAAGTTATCTTTGTGTTGTATTTCTAAATTAGAATTAATTGCTTTATGTATGATTACTACTTTGCTCTTGGTTCTTCTATCCTCTAGTGTTTCAAGGTTTAATGATTTAACTAATGGTGTTATTCTTGTCAGTTTTGAATATTCTCCAGTAATGAATCTGGCAGCTCTTTTTTGAATTTGTTCTAGTTTATCAATGTTTTCTTTGGTGGATGGGTCCCATACAGAAGATGCATATTCTAATACAGGTCTCACCAAAGTGAGGTAGCATTTTAGTTTTATATCTCTATTACATTTGTAAAAGTTTCTTTTTATAAAGCCTAAGGTTTTGTTTGATTTTTTAATAACTTCATTGACATGGGGATTCCATGATAGTTTCTCATTTATTCAGACTCCTAAGCAGTGGCGGATTTAGGTTTGTCTGCGTGGGGGGGCCAGGAGAATTTCAGGGGGCGCCGCCATTTTTTTATATTTTTTCACTAAGTGCAAATATTTCTAGGTGCTGAAATAAAATTCATTTGTCTAAATTGCTGGTTCTGTAATGAAGATTAGAAATTTGATATGAGATTCACTCTTATTGCTATATTTTATGTTGAAAAAAAACATTTCTGCTCACTTTAAATGTGAGATTTACTCTAATAAGTTTTCATCTTAGAGCTGCAGTCTTAAATATGAAATATAAGGTGTTTTGTTTATGTTACATACATTTTCAAAGTTGCCCTGTGGCAACTTGCTAGACAAAAAGTAACATCTAGTCTTAAGTCTTAAGTAGATATGGTTAATCAATTGAATTTATGAAAATGGTAGTTAATTTGGGAGCTGTTATTTGTGACAAAATCTAAATTTCTCATAATCCTTTGTGTTCACTTTCAATTGCTGAATATCCTAGCAGACTTTAACATAGAAAACTCAGCATAATAAGTTTATAGTCTTTGGGCTAAATAAAACATCTAAAATGTTTTGATAATGAGGTAGAATTTGATTAAATTTTTTTATAGGCCTCCAATAGTTTGTTGTACTATCTGCAAGATGACTCATCAGTTTGTTCAGCTTGCCATAAATAGCAGTGACAGTAACTCAAACAAATAACTAAGTGTTAAATAATATATGCTGCGTTGATCATTCAAAGTACATTATTTAATATTATTTTTGTTTACATCAAACCGTGCAATGAATCTCTTCAATATACAAACAATTACTGCTTTATATTCAGGAGAGTAAAATGTCACAAATGCAAACAAAATATAATGTATTTTAAAAAATGTTAATAATTAATAAAAGTCCTAAATAATTAAAGAAATCATTTATCATATATATATTATATGCATATATCATATGTAGGATAAAAAGATGACAGTAAATTATGAACTTAGTTCCAAAGAGAACAACTTATTTTTTTTCTAATAAAATTTTTAAGAGCTACTGTTTTTAGTTCTTGTTATAGTTTTCTATCTGAAAGAATGAAATGAGAATTTTAGCTGGCAAAATAGTTCAGTTTAAGGCCAGGTAATCTGATGCTACAAATAATGAAAAACACATAGACGTTGGTGGAGTGGATTGGTCAGGATTAGTAACACACACACACACACAAAGAGTGCCAATAATATTATACTTATAAATAAACTAAACAATGTACTTCAGAATTTAAAAGAATAATTATTTTTTATTGGAAGTTTGAGCATCAAACTTTGGGAAAATCAATGAACTTCACACAAACGATGATTTTAAGTTCCTTAAATAAACATTTAAAACTATATCAAGAATGCAGGACTAAACACAAACCATGGATAAGCATAGGACGCGATATTCTTCTGTATATAAGGAGCGTCTGTAACAGATAAGATAAGATAAGAAAGAGCCGTGAGCCCTATATAAATTGCTTTCTACGGGATTTCATTGAAGCAAAACGATTTATTGTTGATTCAAAGTCAACGTTCTCAGCTAGATCACGTTCAATTGAAATTAATGCCAATCCAGACAGACGTTCGTTTGTCATTTTTGGAGCGCAAATAATTTTGATAGGTTTCAATCTACTGAAACTTCTTTCAGCAGTAGCGCTGCTAATAGTAAGAGTAAAGTAAAGTTTTATAAAGTATTGACAAATTAGGGAGACCTGATGCCTTTGTTTTTCAGTCAAGAATAGCTGAACCTTTTTAACTAGTAGTTCACTGGATAGTAATAGACGTACTGATACATACAAATCTTTGAAGGTATCATATTCTACACTTGCTTCTTCAAGGTTAATGATGTGTTTTTAAATTTTGCATAAATTTTGAAAAGAATCTTTATATTCTTCCGACATTTGTGATGGACCAATACAAAAGAAATAAGTAACTGTGCTCCGAACGTCATTAAATCGATCATCTATTTGTGCTACAAGTATATCCATGATAGTGAAGTACGTTTTAGATTTAAAGCGTGTAGTTGGATCATCAGCCATTTTATCTCTGCTAAGTTCACCTGCCATGCTTTTGTTTTTTGAAATTCGCTTTTCTTTAAATTCTGTTTTAACATCTAGTTTGGAACAATTTTCGTTAATAAATTATTTGACATCTGCATTCAGAATTTCAAAAGCTTCATCGCTTCTCATTTCAACAAACTTATTTCTTCCAACATCGATCAATTGTTTTGCAAAGGCGTTGCAAGTAGCTTGATGATACGAATATAACTTTTACTTTTGTACAAATACCATAAAAAAACAGAAGAATATTTTGTTATTAAAACAGAAAGTCCCATAGCTTCTGCTCTGACATTATCTTTATATTCTGTTGATTCCCCTGAATCAAGTGTGGCTAAAATAGCCAACAACTGCATGAACTGCATGCTTACGGCTTGCACATCTTGTATCAGAAAGTCGTTTCAGACTGTTGATTCATATTGATATTTCTGGTGTTTTTTAAGCGTATGTAGACGTGGTAAACTAGACGTAAGGAATGCATACAACCTTAAAGCTGTGCAAAAAAACAACTGTACATCACAGTTTACAGACATTGCTTCCATAGTAGCCAAATTCAAAACATGGGCACAACAATTGGGTGAAAGTTTCTTTATTTGAGTTTGAAGGCCACTCTTAATCCAGAGTATGCCTGTCCTCGACAGAGTGAGAAATCAATGTTTCGCTTTTGTAGTTCCGTTAAAATCTTCTCAGCAAATGCGGCAACATTTTTTTTAAAGTCCCATAACCGGTGGTCGTACGGGTTACTAATTTTTCCATTAGAACTTAGGGGCGGGGCTTGATAGACCTTGGTGGGCGCCACATCTCCTTTCCAGGTCAGCGGAGGACTTTCTTAGCATTAGTCATTCCATTTTTATTTGTGGCTTTAAGGTGGGCTAGATCCCACGCCCCTCAGCTTGCAGGGCGAGCGCACTATTTACTTCGCTATCCATAAAAGCCTATAAATCTTTCCACAAACTGTCCTGATTTTTAAACAAAATTAACGTAAAGAAACTGACATCTGATCAATTCTAGATATATCAATGGTTGAATCAATAATTAAAGAAAAGAATTGTGCAGACTTAACTTCATTAATTGTCGCCGATAATTCAGATGCGAGATTTAAACCAGATATTACAGTTTCATCATTTGAAATACGATATTGCAATCTTTTTTTCTGCTCTTGTGACACCTTTTTAGTGTTCATCGAGGGCGTCTTTGGGGGGCGCCATTTTAGACCCAACAGGGGCGCGGGGGGGCCAGCCGCCCCCCCCTGCCCTATAGCTAAATCCGCCACTGCTCCTAAGTATTTTGCATCTTTAGTTTGGGTCAGTTCTTTTCCATGAATGTAATATATTGAATTTATTTGTTTCTTTTTCTTTGTTACTCTTAACAGTTGACACTTTTCTGGGTGGAAAGACATACTCCAGTTAGTTTCCCATTTTATCAATTCATCTAAGTCTTTTTGTAAAATTTTGCTATCTTGTTCTGATTTAATTGTTCTATAGATTATACAATCATCAGCAAATAACCTAACTTTTGTACCTGTTGAGATGTTGTTGGGTAAATCATTTATATAAATTAAAAAGAGTAAGTGACCTAGCACAGTTCCTTGTGGAACTCCTGAGTTAACCTATATTGGTGCAGATTTAGATCCATTAATTATTACAGTTTGCTCCCTGCCCAAAAGGAAGTCTCAATGTCTTAAATCCATTTGCAAGATGGTTTTATGTATTATGTATTCCTGGTTAAATATTTACTTGCATGCTAGCCAATGGCCATCAAAATAATCTGTATTTCAGTAATTATTTTCACATGGTGAGTCTCTTAAAATTTTTATGGCTAATTTATATTCAAGAGAAATAAGTTAACTAAAAGATGTTTCTTTTGTTTTAAAACATTTTATTGTTAAATGCTATCTTTTAAAAAAAAGTATTTACTTTATGTGTTGAAAATAAATTTGTACTAAGTAATAAAGAAACATTTCTATTTCTTTGGATCAATTAAAATTTGCTTTATCTCATCTTATTTATCTGAAATGATTGAGAGCAATCAAAATTTAACACTTTTGTTAGAATTTAGTAAACATACTTTAAAACTTTTGTTACAATATCATCACGTTAAATAATCCATCACGTTCTATAAAAATGTTCTTTTTTTCTTTATTTTAATGGGCAATTAAAAATGCCTAATTCACTTCAAATGTTGTTTGTGTGCATGAGAAAAAGGGCAGGTCAAATAAATAGAATAATATTGGTACCTGAATATTTAATTCTAATGCAAAAGATGAAAATTTTATTTATACCTGTGAGAATTTCTTTAAAATCTGTAAGTTTTTTTCATCTGTTCTTGTACATAATCCACATGTCAAAGTGTATTCAAACTGAAAAACAAAGGATTGGTTCTATAAGTACATATATATTTTTAATAGAACATTTTCAAATAATAGGAAGAGATGTTGGTTGGTGAGTTTTCATTAAAGACAAATTGAAAGACATTGGCCACAAGACTGTTTTTGGTGTCTGTACATGGCGAAATATCCCCATAGCTTGCGTCTCATAATAGCCTCTGCTAACCAAAGTCCAACTCCTGGCCTTCTCGTATGACTTGTAACGAAGTCTGGCGGATCACGTTTCAACTGACAGGAGAAGGGGTGAAGGCGGGCCGCTGGCGCCTTAAAACCAGCCGCTTCGGGCAGATGGGGCTCGTTAACCTTGATAGGTAGCTCATCTAGGAGAGGGAAACTCCAATCTCAAACCTCCGTTGTCTCGCGGCCACACCTGTTCACGGAGAGACTAAGGGAGTAAACCCTAACAGAAAATCAGGAGACGGAGTCCCTTAGGCAGTTTTATTGCGATGCGCTATATCTCTGGCAACTCCTGCGATGCAGATGGCACCTTGTTGTATCAGCTAAGCTGTTCCCCTGGAATCACCATCTGTGTGGAGAGAGAGGGCCTGCTGCCTGGGCAACAGCTGGTCTTTCTAAAGCTCTGCCTAGGCTATCGTAGCCTCCTGTGTTTTCTTTTCCCCTTCTCTACCTCCTCGACCCAATCCTGGAGAGGTCACTCCAGCTTCGCCGCAAGGCGTAGACACAACACGTGGAGCGGCAGTTACCGGTTATAAGCCATTGCTCAATTGGCGTAGAGCTAGGCGCCAGGGGTCGTTCCAGACGGTGGGAGAGATCGCCATGTCTCACTGAGCATCTACCGCCCGCCTTAAGCTGGGCAGCCCCCAGCCAGTAAGGTGATGTTCCGTCATGGCTCGCCTGCCCCATTGGGTGCATGGGGCTCAGAGTGATCAACTCAACAAGCAAGCCATAAACCCAAGCACCAACTGAAAAAATAAGAAAGAAGTTACCAGCACTTCGTTTAGCAAGCTGGAATGTCAGAACCCTCTGCACTGGTTTTAACTCTGACCCCTCATGTGCGGAAGATATAAGGAAGACAGCGGTCATTGACAGGGAACTTTCCCGTCTCGGCATCGACATTGCATGTCTACAGGAGACGCGGCTGGCTGAAAACGGCAAAGTGGTTGAGGCCAACTACACATTTGTCTGGCAAGGACTACCATCAGACAGACCAAGGCAGCATGGCGTTGGTTTTGCCATAAAAAACTCTCTTATGTCATACGTTGAACTGGCGGCACTTGGCACTGAGAGGATACTCGGCATTAAACTTTCAACATCATCTGGCGCAGCCCATATCCTCAGCCTGTATGCACCAACTCTCTGCTCCGAAGAAGAGTTAAAAGACAACTTCTACGAGGCTCTAGACTCCGCAGTAGCAAATATTCCCACATATGAGAGTCTATACCTCCTCGGTGACTTCAACGCCAGGGTAGGTGCAGATCACAAAGCCTGGTCCACCAGCATCGGCTTACATGGCATTGGTAAAATTAATAACAACGGCCAGCGGCTGCTCGAGCTATGCAGTACTCACAATCTGTGTGTAACTAACACATTCTTCAAATGCAAGGACATCCACAAAGTGTCTTGGAGACATCCCCGCTCCAAGCACTGGCACCAGCTTGATCTGGTTCTCACCAGGCGATCTGATCTGGCCAGTGTGCTCCAAACACGCAGTTACCACAGTGCCGACTGTGACACAGACCACTCTTTGGTCGCAAGCAGAATCAAATTAATACCAAAGAAATTGTGTCACTCAAAGAGCAAGGGTAAAACTCGCATCAACACGCAGAATATCAACTGCCCTGAGATAAGTGATCAACTTAACACCAAGCTTGAGCAAGCTCTTAAAGCCAACACCTCGCAGAAAGAAATCCCCAATCCGCATGATGCTATAGGGACAGAACAAATCGATGCGAATTGGCTCCATATTCGAGACACTATTTACAACACCTCTCTTGCCGTCCTCGGGAGGAAGGAAAGAAAAAATGCAGATTGGTTTGAAGCCCACTGGGTTACAATGAATCCCGTGACGGAGACAAAAAGAAAAGCTCTACTGGCCTACAAAGCTTCCCCAGGACCTGACACCCTGAAATGTCTCAGAAGTGCCAGAAACACAGCCCGGAAGACTGCACGTTTTTGCGCTAACACTTATTGGGTGGAATTATGCAAAAGCATTCAATCTGCTGCTGATCAGGGAGATATAAAACAAATGTACGAAGGCATAAAAAAGGCCACTGGGCCCACAACTTCAAAGTCAGCTCCAATCAAGACAAAATCAGGTGAGATGATCACAGAACGAGACAAGCAGATGCGGCGCTGGACTGAGCACTATCTAGAACTCTATGCGACACAGAATGTAGTATCTGACTCTGCCATAGAAAGAATACCAGATCTACCAGTTCTAGATCAGCTTGATGCTCCACCGTCAATAGAGGAGCTTGGTAGGGCTATCGATCATCTGAGAAATGGAAAGGCCCCAGGCAACGATGGCATTCCTGCAGAAGTCCTTAAGCACGGCCAGCCAGCACTACTGAAGCCTCTGCACGAACTCATATGCGATTGCTGGGAACGCGGTCACATCCCACAGGACATGCGTGACGCCAAAATAGTTACGCTTTATAAGAACAAAGGAGATCGCAGCGATTGCAATAACTATCGTGGTATCTCCTTACTGAGTATTGTGGGAAAGGCTTTTGCCAGAGTGATCCTTGCACGCCTGCAAATTCTGGCGCAAAATGTCTACCCAGAATCACAATGCGGTTTTCGGGCTGGCCGGTCAACAATGGACATGATCTTCTCACTCCGTCAGCTACAAGAGAAATGTCGGGAGCAACAGAAAGCCCTCTTTGTTGCCTTCATAGATCTAACAAAGGCATTTGACCTGGTCAGCCGCGAGGGTCTGCTACGTATATTGGAAAAAATAGGATGCCCGCCGCGGCTTCTCTCCATCATCGAGTCCTTCCACACCAATATGCACAGCACAGTGCTCTTCGATGGTGCCACCTCAGAACCCTTCCCAGTCTGTAGCGGAGTCAAACAGGGTTGTGTACTGGCTCCAACACTCTTCGGTATCTTTTTCTCGATGCTACTGCGTCATGCATTCGAGGACTGTTTCGAGGGTGTAAACATCCATACCAGGGCGGATGGAAATCTGTACAACATCAGCCGTCTCCGTGCAAAGAGAAAAGTGGAAAATGTTTTAATTAGAGAGCTGCTCTTCGCGGATGACGCAGCCCTTACCTCACATTCAGAGATAGGTCTCCAACTTTTGGTCGACAAGTTCTCAGAGGCATGCAAAGATTTTGGTCTAACGATAAGCCTCAAAAAGACCAACATTATGAGACAAGGAACTGACTGCTTCCCAGCAATCTCCATTGAGGGAAACACCTTGGATGTCGTCGATGATTTTACCTACCTTGGCAGTAACATCACAAGCACACTCTCCCTGGAAAAGGAAATTGAAACCAGAATCGGCAAGGCTTCATCATTAATGGCTAGGCTGAATAAAAGAGTGTGGAACAATGCACAGCTCACTGCTAGGACAAAAATCACTGTGTACCAGGCCTGCGTGCTCAGCACACTCCTCTATGGCAGCGAGTGCTGGACGACCTATGCCAAACAAACAAAGCAACTCAACAGCTTCCACTTACGATGCTTGCGCAGGATTCTGCACATCAAGTGGCAGGACAAGATAACGAATGTCGAGGTACTCAGAAGGAGTCATATGCTGAGCATGCACTCAATCCTGAGTGAGAGGCGCCTGCGGTGGCTGGGACATGTCCGCAGGATGAACTCGGAGCGCATTCCAAGAGCCCTGCTTTACGGTGAGCTGGCAACTGGTGTGCGGAAGAGAGGACGCCCCTGCTTGCGCTTCAAGGATGTCTGCAAGAAAGACATGAGTCTGGCGCAGATAGACCATAAAACGTGGGAAACCATTGCTGAGGAACGCACCTCCTGGCGGGCTAAAGTACGCGAGGGCATCCAAGTCGCGGAAGCTTCCCTTACAGTCAAGAGCGAGGAGAAAAGGGCCAGGAGAAAGGGGAAGGGGGGCAGAGGAGCAGGAGGAAACGCCATCATCCCATGAGGATGGACGGATGCCATAGAACATGGCAAAGAGCACAAGGCATAGGCCCACTATCACAAGGCATAGGCCCACTATCACAAGGCATAGGCCCACTATCACAAGGCATAGGCCCACTATCACAAGGCATAGGCCCACTATCACAAGGCATAGGCCCACTATCACAAGGCATAGGCCCACTATCACAAGGCATAGGCCCACTATCACAAGGCATAGGCCCACTATCACAAGGCATACGCCCACTATTCTGTGTTGGTTTTGTTACATGAGAGAATACAAAAGATTTCCCCAACAAAACTAAATGCCTCCTTGCTAATTTCATGCTAGCCTCTTGTGGGCGAAATAAACTTGAATTATATCTATTGAGTCTTCCATTAGAACTTCCCATCGTTACTATTTTCATGCTAGCCTCTTGTGGGCGAAATAAACATGAATTATATCTATTGAGTCTTCCATTAGAACTACCCATGGTTTGTCAAATTTGCATAAGGCATGTCATTTTTTTAAAGTTAATTGCGTAACAAATTACATGTATTGTCTTTGCTTTCAAGGAATTTCAACACTGAAACAAAGAGAGTATAAAATCAATTTAAATATGCACCTTTTGTTAACCAATGTACTTCTCTGTGAATAGGTAAACGATTATAGTCTTCATCATTTTCCAAACAATATTGAGCAAATAATCTCTCATTGAAGGCATTCCTTTTGATTTGATTCACTGCTCTCTAATGACATAATGAAGTGAGCCATGCAAACTTTCATTAAGATTTTTTGCGAATAAATAATGTCAATGAATGACACAATGTAGTGAAAATACATTCGCTTACAGCTTGTTTTAAAATATGCCATAAATTCAACGGTACAGCTTTAACTTGAGAAAATCGTATTAATTCAGTAAACAACGTTTCAACTTTCATATCCGTTTTCTAACATTTAGCCATAATTCAAATATTTAACAACACTGAAACGTCTGCATTTTTTCTTCGGCTCACTCATTCTAATATCCCTTTGTTACTACAAGATTTCAATAAAAATTACCTAATGTTTTTACTTTCAATTTGATTCCGTGTGTGAATAAGTTTGAGTATGTATTCACCCGAGGTGCTCGAAAATCACGTTAGCGGTCTTTAATCCGTCATTATTTCGCAGTGCATGTTATATTACTATTAATCTTAATTCATTTTCTGATGCATTAATCATTTTATTTTTTAAGATAAATGAATATCTTTAAAAATGAAAATAAAGGTTTGTATCGAGAATCGACGGTGGTTTTTATTTAATTAAATAAAAAAATTATTATTCTTTTAAAAGTTTGTTGTTGCTTTGTTACCAGTAAGATACGTGACTGTGACTAACACGCGCGTGACGGTGAAATCAAATCATTTTCTTAATATTCCAGTATATATATATATATAATATACACGTCATCACTGTTGTAGGTCAAATTCTGATAAGGAATTATTTTTTTTTAATTCGCTTAGACTTATTTGCTGGCCCAAGTCTAACACACAGCGTGCTGTGATCAATGGTCAAGGCCACAATAGTTTTATTTACATTACAAGTTTGATTGACTGAGGAAATTCAAGAGCGGTCTGATAGTGACAGATATCCTGCAAGTCTAAAGCATTAAACTTAAAATTACCATATTGATATGTTAATTTTTTTTTAAATTCGCTGATTCGATGGGCATTGCAAACGCAAGTGGCTGTGACATGCCACGCCTCACGCGCCATGGGACGAGGCGAGGCGAAAAATATGACCTTAGTTTTAACGCATGCGCAGACAATTATAAACTGGTAACTTTTTAAAATTTTTATTAAATGGAATCGAAACATGACCACAGAGACGTAATCAAAGTCCTTTACTTCGGCATAAAATATATATATATAAAAAATACCTGACTAGTCATAACTTTAACGACTTTCAAGGGCGAGAATTTTTTTAAAGAATTCCCGCCTTTTTCCCGTTTTCCGGACTGAGTGGGAACCATGGTTATATTTAAACGGTCCTTAAAAATGAACGGTCATTACAACCTTAGGAAAGAGTGAAGAAAAATTAGGGTCCTGATATTCCGATGCGATTCCGATTAATCGTCCCATCACTAATTAACGCACATCATGTACATAAAGAAATTTCAAGCACATGTTAATATTTTGCAGCCATATTGGTTTTTGTTTAACTCGATCATCGGTTATCTCGACGCCATTTTTCACACCCCAACGCCGTCGACTTAACCGGGTTCGACTGTAACAAAAATGGATCACAATTTTAATACTTGATATTAAACCTTGGGCGGCCCCCTGACGTTGTTCAGGACCCACAAATAAATTAAAATTTTCAACGGATCCCCTGAACGGTACCAGGGACCCCTGAGGGTCCGTAGGGACAACTTTGGGAACCACTGCCCTAACTCACCCCTCCACAAAGCGGTATGAATACCCTAACTCACCCTTCCACAAAGAGGTATGAATACTGATGTCAGAAAGATTTTATTTTAGCCTTAATAAACATTAAAATGTACAATATCTGATAATAAAAGAAGCAAGCCCCTGATTTTTGGGAAGCTCTCCATCATATATTAATATATTTAACCTCAATTATCTCTGACTCACTCACTGTGGCCTAACGCTAAGGGACATCACTCTGCTTTATTTTAAAAGTGAAAATATAGACTTAAAAACATAATCATTTTGGTTTCCAGATTAACATTAACCAAACAACGCACGAACCTTTGACGTCAGCATTTGTGTTGTAAACAGTGCTGACTGACTCAAAGAGTTATTTTTTATTGCCGTAATTTGGTGTGCTGCTTTCTAAAATTAGTTAAAAAATCGTATGGTGATTAGCACTGTAAAAAAATATTATATAAATACTTGTGTACTTTTCAGGAATATTTCGTATTTATCATTCAAGGTGTCACTTGTGAATCACGAGTTGGATGATGGAGAGGTCACGTGAGTGAAAGCGCGGGAAGAAAGGGGGAAGAAGGTTCGAGATTATTATTAGGGTGCTAGAAAGTAATGGCGGATTGTGTGGCTGATGTCTCCACTTTGTGAAACCTGAAAGTTATACTTTTGTATATAATGTGCATATTAAAGTTATTTTGTTGACAACAGTATTTCAAGGATTTATTGCATGAAAGTTTGTATTGTGAGAACGCCTACAAAACACATATAAAAACTAAACCATTTACATTGGTGTCAGAACAAAATTCATGTTGGTACTATTGCTATTCATATAGTACAGAAGCGAGGTTCGTGGAAGTGACCAGTATTGTGTATTTAAAAAAGGGAAGTATTCATTAAAGGAAGAAATATTGTGAGCCATCATAATTTGTGAATATTCAAGTTCATAAGCAGCAGTAAATAAACTTTTGTAATTCAATGAAATATTTAATACAAGAAGTTTTCAAGATGGCGGCTTGACTTCCCACATAGCAGCTACACGCAAAGAATCTGGGTCAAGGCATGCTAAGCACACGGTGTCAATGTGACACAGGCTATTACTAATTGATTCCAAGAAAGAACTGTAAACAAACCTTGAACTTGAGAAGCTATGGACTAGTTAAATTAACAAAATGGCTGGAACTTACAGCAATAGATACAAGCAATCCAAAAGCTATACTAGACATGGTGTTAATTAACAAGTTCTTAGAAAATGCAACACCAGCTCTATTCACATATTTAACTGATAAGAAAGTTCGTACTCAAGCAGAGCTAACAAATGCATTACGCACATTCAAAGACTCTCATCCAAATGTGGAAATGGATAAAAGACAAGATATCTTTGCAGCAATACAAATTAAAAACCAAGAAAAGAGACAAGGAATGAGAAACCAGAGTCTGCCAAACCAAGGCAACAGACAAACTATTTGCTGGTACTGTAACAAGCCAGGACATATGGCGAGGCAGTGTTACCACAATAAAGGACAACCAAATAGGGTGTCACCTAATGGCAGCCCTATAAGAAAGAATACAGAAGAAAAATCTAGACAAGATCACTTTGAAGACAAAGGTAGACAATCATGGAGTGGAAGATATAATCATAATTCCATATATAGAGATTATAATCAAGGTAGAAGATCATGGAGAGGCAGATATAGTTTTGATTCCAGAAAAAGAAATTATGATCAACCATGGAGAAAGAATGAAAACCAAGACATGGATGATAGAAGAAAGATGAATCGAGAAGAAACAAGAACTTGTGACACTTTAGCCACTATTGAAAATCACGTATATTGTAAAAGGGGTGAATACCATAGTAGAAGAGATAGAGATGGTACTGTTCAGTCTGAGACTATTTGTGTGGAACCATCTGAAGTAGGAACAATATTTGGTTGTGTATTAAACAGAATCAGAGACATAGAAACAGACAGTGGTTTTCGGATAAAGGTTTCTAGTGACAGTGACTCATCTGGCCGAAATTCTGTTGAATTAACTGGAAGCAAAAATACCATCTCAAAAGCTAAGCGACTTATTCAAGATGCTGGAATTGATATTGTGAATGGAAATAATCGTGGTCGTGGTTGGTGAATTATTGAACATTTAATAGGCTGAAGAAGCATTGAAAGCCCAGCGGTTTGAATTCATACTCGTCAGCTGAAGAATGACTATCTTTGAACTAGGCTATGCTATTAGCCGACTACAAATTTGACATTAAACCTGTTAAAGGAAAAGACAATGTGGTTGCAGACATATTAAGTAGAATGACAATAAATAAAGACATTCTGTGAATTCCTAAATGATAAAACCAGAGACTGTATTAATATTAGTATTCTTATTCGCTGAACAATAAACATGGAGCAGTATTTGAATTCCAATGGACAATATATTTAATTTTATGAATATTAATTGTTAAAAGTATTTTACTTACACAAAATTATAGTTGTGTTAAAATTTCAGTTTCATTTTTTTAGGTACAGGTAGACTATTGAAGTCCTACAGATTTTTTTCTCTTGATTTTCATGCCTAGATATTGTGTCTAAAGTAATGATTGTCCAATGATGATGAATATTTGAATGTAGATTAATTTGATTTTATTAAGACCAAAAATGTTGTATTTCATAAACATTTTTTTTTGAAGGATGGGGGTGAATGTCACGTGTGAATAATTAGTTGGATGACGGAGAGGTCACGTGAGTGAAAGCGCGGGAAGAAAGGTTCGAGATTATTATTAGGGTACTAAAAAGTAATGGCTGATTGTGTAGCTGATGTCTCCACGTTGTGAAACCTGAAAGTTATACTTTTGTATATAATGTGCATATTAAAGTTATTTTTTTGACAACAGTATTTCAAGGATTTATTGCACGAAAGTTTGTATTGTGAGAACACCTACAAAACACATATAAAAACTAAACCATTTACACAAGGATAAGTTACTTGGGCTTTTGACCACAAAAAAGAAAGTGGGCGCCTTAGGCGCCCTACAACCTCTATTACATGGGACGCGGTGGTCGAGTGGCAGCGCACTGGACTGTCGTACCGATGGTCACGGGTTCGAATCCGTGTGAAGGCAAGGGTTTGTTCCCGGGGCCTAGGGCGTCCCTGAGTCACCCCGCTCCGAATGGGTACCTAACACTACATGTAGTTAGGCGGCTGGGTAATGCGTGGAACCCACAAAGCTGTGGCCTGTGAAGGCTGCATCACTTGCCAAACAGATCATCTGTCATGGTCTGTGGACGAAATTATCTTCTGCATAGAAGGAGCGTCTGTATAGATAAGACAAGACAAGACAGGGATGTCCAAAGTCCGCGCAGAGCCAAAACCGGCCCGCGAAGCCGTTTTAACTGGCCCGCGGCCTCATCTGAAATAATTAATTAACTGACGTATTATTTCTGTAAAGATAATATATTTATTAGAAAAATAGAAATTTTGTACTGTTTCGAGTATGTCAAATGATGGGAAAAATCTGTTTTTTTTAATTTTTAAAAGAACGTTGAAATTGGTTGTTTTAAAACCCGATGAAGTTAATTGTACTAAAACCTTGACGGCCTACCGTAAAATTTGATGACGTCATTTTATTTAATTTTTTTCGTCGACTCGGAAGTGGAAACGAATAATGCGTCGGTTAACTTAAAATTTTAAATAGTTTTTTTTTGTATCACAATTTTTGAAACAACATTTTCGGCTTTTGTTATATTCAACACATTTTGTTTATTTTAAGGTATGTTGTACGAAATAAACATCTTTTTTCCATAACGCTGCAATTATTTATCAAATTTAATGATTTATATCTTATATTACAGACGCTCTTACACACTGAAGATTATTAAATTGCATCTCATTATTTTAATGATTGAATTTGAATGAATTAATGAACAAAATATTTATTTATTTATAAAGTCTTAAAAATCGATATAAAGTTGTGATAGCATTGTCAAATTTAATCTCCACAGTCCTACAATTAAAACGACTTTAACCGACAGCTGGATAAAGAGAGATGCAAAGAGATACGAACATTTGCTAAGAAAATGCTCAGCTTGTTTGGCTCAACATACTTGTGTAAGCAGACATTTTCAGTTATGAATTTTAACAAGAACCGTGTGAGGACAAGAATAAGTGAATCTCACCTGCGTGATATCATATGTATCAAAACCAGTGGCATTGAGCCTGACCTCAACTATTTACTGCATTCAAGATCTCAGTTTCACCCTTCACATTAAAATTTTGCTATAAAAACTTCTCAACTTATGTCAATTTTATGTACTTTTAATCCGGTCCACGAGGGTCTTCATTTCAAGGAATTTGGCCCGCCATGCAAAAAGTTTGGACACCCCTGCTCTATTACATTGTACATTTAAGGAAGTTTAATATTATGTATTTATCATAAAAGGACAAGTTAGTTGGGCTTTTGAAAAAGGTGGGCGCCGTAGGGGCCCTAAAAAAAGTGGGCGCCGAAGCACAACTTAGTTAAAATATATCAATAATGACCTGATGAAGAATTAAGTTCAAGTAAACTGTCTCCTCCCAATCAATAGTTGGCTCATCTAAAGCTGGAAGTCGCTTCGAGTCACGTCGATAAACTTCAACAAGTGGCTAAAATGTAAAATGAGACCAAAAGAAATATTTTCAAAATGCAGTAGGGTAAAATCAAAATGTAAAGAATAGGTGACAAAAATTCATTTATAATTGATACATTTTTACAATTGCAAACTGCAAATGACACTACATATTGGGTTATATTGAAAATAAAGGATTGAATGTGTTTCCTTATGATTTTTAGGATACACAGTTTTAAAAAGAATTCAACACTTTTCATAAAGTTTACAATTTGGCGAATACTTTTATATTTGGGCCTATACGCATATTATACTTAAAATTATTGAGACAAAAGAATTATAATACAAAGATAGAGCTCATTAATAACAAAAGTGCTTACACAAGACAAGAAAGAAAATTAATCATGTAATCAATGTACCAGCTAAAATTACATCCGCTGAATGAGATTTGGTCATTGATAAATATTCTTAAAGCTCTTCTTGTTACAGCCATAACAGATTACTACTTAAAAAATTTCATACTTTCCCGACCATTTTTTTAAATAATGTTTTTTTTCTTTCTATTAAAATCTATAGAAATAAGAAGAGCATTTAACTTGTCAAATTTTAGATTTTACCTGAACATTGCCATGCTTGGACTTCAACTCTGGGTTTTTACGAATATAAAACAGCATATCATCTCTACTGTCATCCGGGGAAGAACCACCATTCAGAAAGTACTGTGTGAAGAGATCAGGCCAAAACTGATTGGTGTTCAAAATCTCAAATCCATTGTCTAGGAGAAAAGAAATGATAATTTTTAATAGCATGATGGAGAAGTGGAAATATTTCCTTTCCATGTAACAGGCCAATTTAAATGTATAAAACAAATCTGCTGAGAAAACAAATATAGGTCAAGGGAAGTAAGTGCTCACAGCATGGGCCAGAGCCAGAAAAGTTATTAGTACTACTAGAGTGGATTTGGCTCTAAATATTTATTTTGTGTGTGTCAAGTGTGTGAAACAAGGCTCCCAAACCAAGATGTTAATTTTATTTTAACTGTTTAATAAGTTATATTTGGTAAAAGCAAAGAGAGCGGTGCGCCTTATATATGGTATTTTTGCCGCCATCTTTGTTGTCAACAGGTGACAAAGATGGCTGCAAAAAAGTAGTGCATAAAAATGATTAACAATGGGGTTCTGTCAGGGAGAAAAAAAATGAAGAAAAAAAGTTGGAAAAAAAGGAGTAAAAATTGGAAATCACAACAAAAATGAACATTGTTACTCACAGCCTATACTTGCTCAGCTCGGAGATGGGGAAGATAAACCTTCTTAATGACATTAAAAAATCTTTCATGGGATCTTTATTGGCACAAGATCGCCGCCACATAAATTCATACAAGTAAAAATTAAACTGGTCCTCTCTGTCACAGTTTCTCGAAGCTAATGATCTTTTTATTGACCCCCAGGTGCCCTCTATGGTATTGGTGTGCACGCTTGTCTCAGGGTGTTTGAACGAGAGGCTGTGGTTCACCGTCAGGTGGTGGAACCCTTTGCAGGCTCTATGAACTCTTTAATGATTGCAAGGAGGACGTCCTTGACTCTGTTCTCAACAACCCTGAAAAAGGATTGTTGAATCCTCGTTCGACCCCATCAAACACCCATTTTCCATCTTTGCACTTTCCACTATTAAATTTTCATTTACCAAATTTTAATTCGTCGATTTCAACAATCTTACCCACTCCACCAAAACGCTCACTCCCAGTCACGCACGCTTCCATGTAGACCTCACAGCAAAATCTACACCAGTCAGTCACAGTCACTTAACTAACCCCTACTTTGGTTGCAATACTTTTCAGAGGCATCTTTTGAACCCAAAAGTGTGTCAGTAAAAGAATTTCTGTCAACGTCAATCGACTTTCATCAAACCAAGAACCCTTCCTTAAACTACGCGAAATACGTCCGTGGCTTTTGTCGTGACATCTACAGACAAAACCATCAGAAACATCTCCCCTTACACTCACTTTCATATCTTTCTTACACGTAGGACCTTCATTCTGATCAGATATCAAGCCCGCACTCATACACCAATTAATCACAGATCTTTGTCCCTGACATTCAAAACAAACCCAAAGTTGGGCGGTAAATTCGGCATCCATCACCAAGAGTTTTACCAAAAATTTATGAAATCAAACTTACCCCGTGTGTGCACCTAGGAGTTGAAAAGGCCGGATGTGATATTACGTCATGTCATCAACCATGGCAACGTCATAAAAAAATAGTGCAAACTTTCTATTTTAATTAAAAATTAGACAACTAAACCTATCTCTAAACCTAACCCTAAACCTATCTCTAAACCTAACCCTAAACCTATCCCTAACCCAAAGACCTATCTCTAAACCTAACTCTATCCCTGAACATATCATTAAACCTAACCCTATCCATAAACCTAACGCTGAACCTAATCCTAACCTATCCCTGAACCTAACCCTAACCTATCCCTGAACCTAACCCTAACCTATCCCTGAACCTAACCCTAAACCTAACACCAACCCATAAACCTATAGCCAAACCTAAAACCACATGAATAAAATTTATCGATAAAAATATTTACACTTATTTCCTCTTTATGAATTATTGTCGGAAGAATACAATATTCAATTCCCTTCATCTATATAAATTTGAGTCGTATGAATACATAATTCCATTCTCGGAAGTACGCCTCGCACTGCCATAACAATAATGTAAAGAGTAAATAGATGAGCGCACCGTTCTCTTTGTTTTAGCTGTTATATTGAACTGTTCAGAAAAAGTTTTATTTTTAAATATAAGTCATAATAAGTTAATTTCAGCGCAATTTATTTTTGTATAGCAAAAAAAAATAAGTAACTTACTTTTACTAATTTAAACACATTCATTAAGTAATAAAATAAGTATTTAATGGTTAAATATTAGTTTTCCATGTGTTTTGATGAGTTTAAATTACTTTAAAGGGGGTTTTAACTATAAAAACTGGTTTTAAAGTCAGACTTCTACGAAAATCGTTTTTTGTTGATATTTTTAACCACATTTGGCCAGATAATTTCACGGCCTCAGATCAAACTAAATTTTCATGTTAGCAGTAAGCTAATTACTAATCAGATTCAGAGGCGTCACCTACCGGGAAAGTCATTTACGATAAAGTATTCCCGAGTCCCCCTCCCCATTAATTAGATAAAATTAGTACTTGGGAAATAAGCCTGTTCAAGGTAAGATTTAAAAAATTATTTGATAATAATAGATATATATCTTTTGTAATGTATTTCTTGTAAATGTTTATTGACAATGTTAATGGTTGTAAAATAATGACACCTAAGGGGGGGTCCGTACATAGATGACGTCAAGTACCTGGGGGGACGGGGTTCACACATTTGTGACGAAAATGGGGGGGGGTGTTTAAGCCTGTTCAGGGTAAGTTTTTAAAAATGTTTGATGATGACAAACTACATCTTTTGTGATGTATTTCTTCTAAGTGTTTGACAATTTTAATGGTTGTTAAATAATGAAACTTAGGGGCCGAACATGAATGGCGTCAAGTACCTAGGGGGAGGGGGTTCACACATTTTGTGACGACGGGGGAGGTGTTTAAGAACAGTGACGTCCAGGGCCGGCCTTAACAATTGCTGGGCTCTTGGCGGCTTAGTATGGGAACCACTAGTAGGAGATAACGTGTATTAAAAAAGAGACACATGAAGTCACGCGGTTTTGGACACCCCCCCCCTCCTACACTTGTTACGTCAGTAGAAGTAAGCCTCTCCGCCCCCCCCCATAAAAGCCGTATTTCCTATTTGAAAATGAGCCTGTTTCAAATTTTTTTTTAATTGCGGGCATTTAAGTATGCATTTAGTGAATGAGCATGTTTCAAAACAATTTCTCGTCATTTTAGTGTATGGATTCACTCTAATATCATACGTGAAAACAAAAATAAAAAAGGAGGGACAGGAAAGTTGAAACATTTAGTTTAATTGTTGAGCATTTAGATGTGATGTCAAAGTTCTTATAAACCACCCTCCTCGTCACACATCGAAACAAATATGTGACTCCTCTCCCCTCACCCTAGATGCGTGATGTCATTTGTGGACGGCCACTGATGTTATCTAATACTAATATTCGGATGAATAAAAATTTGTGTGTAAAAAAATCATGCCATGCATTATCGTCAAATATTATTAACCAACAAGTACCAAAAAAAATTGTTAAAAAAAATATTTACTTTTTAACAAATTATTGCTTCATTATTATTTTGTACAAATATTATTGCTTTGTAGTTTTAAGTTTAAGTGGAGTGCCGTCTTCGCAGAAACTTAGCATTGACATATTACCTTGTTCCAGGATATGTCAATGTAACACATATCACAAAAATACACCCCCACAGTTTTTTAAAAATTTAAATAAATATCATTTTTATATGATTATCTTTTTTATCATAATTTTATGATAACTATTTTTTAATTTAAATTATTTACCCAGGCGAGTGCCGCCTTCGCAGCTCAGCTGGGTGAGCCAAATTATCCAATTGGGCAACACAAAAAATAATAACTTTTAAGAAAGAAGATTTCTCCATTGTCATGCAACAATGGCGCCGTAAATCACAGAAGATGCATGAAATATACAATTTTTTATTTCGTATAAATTATAAAACAGTAGTTTAATTTGAACAAAAATATAATATTTTAATGTTAAAATATATTTCATAGTAAGTTTAGTCGATTTTTTGGTTTTAAACTACTCAAAAAATAAATTGCGCTGAAATAAGAAATTACCAGGGCCAGGGACTTAATAATAAGGCTATTACTAATAACTAATTAGGCAAGGAATAATCTGTTACATTGGTGTTTGCATCCTGGATTAAGATCTTAAGTCTTAAAATAAACTGTCTGAAGTCACTGAAGACTGAAATTTAATTGTCTGAACCTTAACTAACTGATAATTATAAAAAAAAGATAATAATAACATATCATTATCGATTATCATTAACTGAAAACATCATAACATGAACTGTTCACTCGGGTTCTATGTCCTATGTCTATACGATACAAGTCTAGGCCTCTAACTATTTTGAAGTTCATTAATGTGTAATTTTCAATGCTGATTTGATTTACCGGCATCAATAAGTCCTTTCCCACTCCTTCTGCGTTCTTCGCCAATTTTTTTCAATAGCCTTTGCAAAAATCCATCAGATTGAGTTGTTGAGCTGACTTCCGCCATGTTTGCTTTAATGAGAATACAAAAGTCACATGATCTTTTAAAACTCATCTATCCTTCCTCATATATTTTTCGCGAAATATTCCATACCAATAGCCCCTGGAAAAAAACATCATTTTTTTTCTTCAAAATATTTATTTGCTATGATTTCACACTTTTCAGTAATTATTGCAAGTCATAGCCATTACTGAAACATGGAAATATAGATGCATTGTTTTTGTAGTTGTAGGTAAAGTATAATAATATATATATTTAATCAATATTAAAGTTACATTTAAATTGAAAAAGATTTTGTCAATTTATTAAAATAAATAGGACCAAGAAGACAAAATTTATCAAGACATTCACGATTGACGCATATTATCACCTACTAATATATATAAATTATAATTATATTAATCCATGGCACGTTGCAAAGTAAAGCACTGGTCACTGGGGAAAAAATCTTCTTCTTCAATCGATAACGTCCATTGCTGGAATAACTGATAATAATTCAACAACGGCTTGAAAAATTGTTCGTGTTCCTCATTGGCAGAATATACGGCTTGCCATAAGTCCAGCGATTAGAAGTAGAAGCTGTCTTGTTTCCCATAGCTTCACTTCAATAAATCCAAACAGGTGTTTTGATCTAAGGTGTTAAGTGCTATTTATTATTAACTGCTCATTGTCGGACCTGAAGCCTAAATGCTAAAGACACATGATGGACATGCCAACGAGCACAGCAACCTCTAGGGGAAGGGTCGGGAAACCATGGCTCGCGAGCCAGATTCAGGTGTGGCTCTTTTGTTGTGGCTGCATCTGGCTCGCAGACAAATTAAGATTTCAGTTACCGTTGAGAACCCGTGTGGGACGCATTAGTCGAGTGGCAGCGCGCTCGACTGGCGTACAGATGGTCACGGGTTCGAATCCACGTGAAGTATTTGTTCCCGGGGCCTAGAGCGTCCCTGAGTCATCCAGCTCCGAATGGGTACCTACCACTAGTTAGGAGGCTGGGTACTGCGTGGCTGGGTACTGGGTGGAACCCATAAAGCCGTGACCACAAAGCATGAGGCCTGTGAACGCTGCATCACTTGCAAACAGATAATCTGTCATGGTCATGGAAGCAATTATCTTCTGCATAGAAGGAGCGTCTGTATAGATAAATTCAAAACACCAATTGATTTCAATCTGGATCATGACGGATATCTATCTTCTATATATATAATTTTCTTCGTGGTCGGACCCTGCGAGGCAAGAAGCTGCAAGTATGTGTAACAGAGCATGACGAATGACCCTCGCTCGGGTCAACTAAACACAGTTAACGCTTGACAAGCGAAGGTAGTGGAGGGGTGACCAAAAATGGCCCTTGCGTTTCACTTGAATTGTTCCTTCACAGAAAACGTGAGATTCATATATAGTTTTACCTGTTTAAAAAAATGTTACTTAACAACTATTCAAAGTTTCATGCTTCTACCTACACGGGAAATAGGAGAATTATTGATTTTACGTTTTTATATAGCTCATATGAGGAAAAAACTACATTTGGGCCCCCGGTCCCCAGTATGTGATAATTTAAATATTTTTTTGCCTGTTAAGATCGCGGTAGTGTACTCATCAACTTCCCAAAGTTTCATTCTTTTACCTACTCACGAAATAGGAGAGTTAGTCATTTTAAATCTTTATATAGCCCATCTAAGGAAAAAAAACGTTTTTTTTGCCCCCGTCCCCATGAGTGCATTAATCTTCTGTATAGAAGGAGCGTCTGTATCGATAAAACAGACAAGAAACTCTTTCCGCTATATATGAAAAGGTGGACCTTTGAGTGTGATTTTTAAAATTCTTTTACGCCAAGTATCGTCGCGAGAGACTACTTAACAACTTCCCAAGGTTTCATGCTTCTACCTACACGGGAAGTTGGAGAATTAGTGATGAGTCAGTTTTTTTAATAAGAAAAAAAAACTACATATGGGCCCCCGGCACCCAGTAAGTGATAANTTAAATATTGTTTTCGCTTGTTACCACTACTCAGAGTTTCTTGCTTCTACATACACGAGAAATATGAAAATCTGTGATTTTCAGTTTTTATATAGCACATATAAGGAAAAAACTTCATTTGGGCCCCCAGCCCCCAGTATTTGATGATTTAAATATTTTTTGGCTGTTGACATCGCGGAAGTGTACTCAACAACTTCCCAAAGATTCATTCTTCTATCTCTTAGCGAAATAGGAGAATTGGTGATTTTAATATAGCTCATATAAGTTTTAAAAAACGGTTTTGGGCCCCCGGTCCCCATGAGTGTAAATTTTAAAATTCTTTTATGCCAAGTATCGTTGCGAGAGGCTACTTAACAACTCCCCAAGGTTTCATGCTTCTACCCACTACCTACACGGCAAGTTAGAGAATTAGTGATGAGTCAGTTTTTTATATTAGAAAAAAACTACTACATTTGGGCCCCCGGCCCCCAGTAAGTGATAGTTTTAATATTGTTTTCGCTTGTTACCATCGCGGAAGTGTACTTATCAACTACTCAGAGTTTCATGCTTCTACCAACACGGAAATATGAGAATTTGTGATTTTCAGTTTTTATATAGTTCATATAAGGAATAAACTTCATTTGGCCCCCCGGCCCCCAGTCAGAGGCGTCACTAGGGTTGGTGTCACCCGGGGCGGTAGCTCATGGTGTCACCCCTTCACGACTGAATGGGTCGTCCATAAATGACGTCACGTGATGTTGCCGATTTTTACCCCAGCCTCCCTCAGGGTCATACTTTGTCACAAAAACTTAGACCCCCACCCCTTCTTTTACGATATGACGTCACAAAGCTTTGCCACCCCCCCCAAAGCCGTATTTTCTCAATAAAAATAGCATGTTGCAAATTATTTTTGTCATTTAAATATGTATTTAGGGTAAGTCTGCACTCTAATATCGTAACACGCGTGAAGCCATAGAAAACGCAAGTAAATAAATGGTAAATAATCAAATATTTAAGTGGAACTTTTATTTTAAGTTGTGCGTTTTTTTTGCGACGTCCCATTTATTTAAACACACCCTCCCCTTCGTCATACATCGTCACAGATGCGTGTCCCCCCCTATGGTGGATTAAATGGGGGTGTTGAATGGGCTAAAGCAAGGCCCCATCCCCCAATAATTTAAGGTCCCCCCAAACCTATAATAAATTATAGTGTATAATAAATATGCAGGCAAATGTTTGTATGAATCCCTGCACATGCCTTGGACAGTCATACGGCAATGCTGCACATATGAGTAGGAAGTATAACGGAAACCAGGCTATCCTTTATGAGAAGTGCAATGTTGCTCATTATATGCCGTGCACAGCTCATTCCATTAATTTTGGTTGGGAAAAGTGCAGCAGATTGTCCTGCTGCAGTCAGATTTTTTTGTCTTCTGCAAAATCTCTATACCCGGCTTGTTGCAACTACTCATCGTTGACAATTACTTCAAAAACACATGAAATTGATACATGTTAACAAAGCCTTGTGTGACACAAGATGGTAAGCCTGACATCAGGGGCGGATTAAGACTGCACGGGGCCCCTGGCTGCAATTCAAACTGGGGCCCTATCCAGCCAGTGTACCTTTAGATAAAATGATTGCTAGCAGCTAATATAAGACTGTAACTTGAAAATATTCATCCAAAATGATTATTCATGAAAAAACCGAATTCTAAGAAATAACTTTTTGTCGGTATCCTAAAATTGAGTGTAAAAAACAATTTATAAAATTAAAAAACACATGAAAAATAAAATTCCCACCCCACCCGGGGATCGAACCCGCCACCGCTTGCACCATAAGCCTTAGTACTTCTCATTCGGCCACGAGAGCTCACTTAGCGTTGTCAATTTAAAATATATATATAATATTTTTTAATAATTTCTGTTATTGAGCCTATTAAATCAGGTTTTTTGACTGCTAAGACTATCGTGTGGGAAGAGAGATCATTTTAATAGATGAAATTTTATTAATTTATCATATTTTCAGCAATTCTTGTATACATTTGTCCACATTTATTATAAAATATGCTAAGTTTGGGGGCCCTAAATCATCGGGGGCCCCTGGCTTTAGCCCGTTCAGCCCCCCCCCCTTAATCCGCCATAGCCTGACATGATGATGTAAGGTCTGTTAATAACTCGTACCATGAGAGTATCGCAGCACTGGAAGAATTAGCAACAATTTAAAATCAACCACGTGACTTACGACTTGAAGCAGAAGGAACTTGAACAACTGGAAGTCGCTATTTTACTTGAAATTTGGGAAACAATTTTAGAAAGTACTTCTCTCATTGCGTTTTTAAAAAGACAGCATTCTTAATTTGATTCCTATGAAGACAAAGGAAAGGACAAGTCCGTGGTGGTAAAAAAAGAGTATAAACAATATTCAATGATAATTTTTTTTAATAAAGGAAAAAAAAAGAGAAAAAAAAGAAAGCGTCAGTTTGTTAAAGGGACATCACATAAACAGCATTCTCCCCGAGACAAAAATTCAAGATTGAGGTATTTCTGGTAATCATTGACAAACTTTCTTAAGCCCTACAACATCGGTTAGGCCCATATAAAGACATCCATGAGAAATTTGGCTTTCTTACAAACCTATCTGAGCTCAGCACTTTCGCCATCCGATGGGCAGGAGCCAAGTTAATGGAAGAATATTCAAGCGATTTCGAAGACTGCTTACTTTCAGAATTAGTCCAATTTTCAGAACTCTTAAAAAATTATTGTCAAGCCCCAGGCTCAGGGTAAGGAAAAGGAAGTAACCCAATGCGAAACTCAAAACGCGTGCACAGAGCTAAAACTTTTGCTGCTTTTGAATGAGCTATATTTCACACAGTCCTTTACACATGTACACATTGCACTTCCCATCTATCTTTCAATGATGACATCAAACTGCAGCTGAGAGCGATCCTTTTCAAAGTTGAAAATAATATAAAATGAGTAAAAATGTGCATGGGACAACAAAGACTGAATATGCTCTCTCTAATGAGCATTGAAAAGGAACTTGTAAGCTTACTTAGCTTTACTGACTTGATTGAAAACTTCGCAATGAGAAAAATTCGCAAACGAAAGTTGTAGGTTAAATTAATACTAATACATCTTTTTCAATAAATGTTTGATTTGAAATAGAGAAAACTATTCGTTACCCCATGAAAAACAAAAGTTTTAAGAAAAAAATATTTAAAAATACCGAATAACGCGTAACATTTTTTTAAGCGGGCTCGTTCGTAAGCACAAGACAGCGTAAGTCGGGATGGGACCGTCGTAACCGGAGGACTACCTGTATATAAACATGCATATCTATGCTTTCACACTTTTAATAAATATATATATAACGAAATATTAACTCAAAGACATTGAATTAATAATTTTACTCTAGAAAAGATCAACAAAGAAAACCCATCCTTTGATTTATATATTTTTTAGGGTGGGGGGGGGATAAAATCGTATTCCCCCCCACACCACTGTGGTGGAGGGAGTCGTGAGGTGGGATTCGTCCATGCTGTCGGTGTGTCCAAGCCCAAATGGCTTTATTTCTTTTAAAACACAGGACACTGCCCCTTTCATGTCCAGCCTTTTTAAAAGATCTCTCTGCTGCAACTGTTTCTTTTCTTTTTTTCCTAGTTTGTTTTAATGTTGTTTGTGTGTTGGGACTGTTTCATTATTGCAAGTTAACTGATATTTGTTTAATAAAAGTTTTCGCGTTTAACGTATTGCATTTTATTTCTTAATTTCTTTATAGATGAAAAAATGTGTCTTCTTTTTTTCTGACACAGTAAAATTTTAGGCTCGGGTGTCACCCCTTGATGGGTGTCACCCGGGGCGGTCCGCCCCCCTCGCCCCCCCTAGTGACGCCACTGCCCCCAGTATGTTATAATTTAAATATTTTTGCCTGTTAACATCGCGGAAGTGTACTCAACAACTTCCCAAAGTTTCATTCTTCTATCTACTTGCGAAATAGGAGAATTAGTGGTTTTTAATTTTAATACAGCCCATAGGCCTATAAGAAAAAAAAACGGTTTTGGGCCCCCGGCCCTCATGTGTGTGAATTTTAAAAATTCTTTTACATCAAGTATTGACGCGAGGGGCTACTTAACAACTTCCCAAGTTTTCATGCTTCTACCTACACGGGAAGTTGGAGAATTAGTGATGAGTCAGTTTTTTTTTAAATATAAGAAAGAAACTACCTTTGGACCCCCCGTAAGTGATAATTTAACTTTTTTTCCCGTTTGTTACCATCACGAAAGTGCACTTATCAACTACCCAGAGTTTCATGCTTCTACCTACACGGTAAATATGAGATTTTGTGATTTTCAGTTTTTATATAGCCCATTAAAGGAAAAAAATTCATTTTGGCCCCCGGCCTCCAGGAAGTGATAATTTAATTTTTTTTTCGCCCGTTACCATCGCGGGTTTGTACTCAACAACTTCCCAAAGTTTCATGCTTCTGCCTACTCGGGAAATAGGAGAATTAGTGATTTTCATATTTTATATAGCCCATATCAGGGGAAAAGGCATTTTTGGGCCCCGTCCCCCAAGAGTGTGAATTTTAAAATTCTTTTTCGCCAATTATCGTCGTGAGAGTGTACTCAGAAAGTTCCAAAAGTTTCATGCTTCTAACTACACGGGAAGTTGGAGAATTAGTGATGAGTGAGTCAGTCAGGGCTTTGCCTTTTATTAGTATAGAAGATAGAAATAGCGATGTCAAGATGTCTGATTTCAATAAAAAATCTAAGCGATTCCAGAAAAGAAACGGAATAAAGAATAAAACCGAAAAAATGTCTTCTTCGTAATGTTCCTAAGTTAAACACACTTTTCATTTCGTTTACGTCTAGACTTAGTTATGGCTCTAGTCCTGGTACTAGTAGTACTAGTGCATTAGTCAGTGGCAGCGATGCTGCTGATGACCGTCAACAGGCAACTCCAACAAACGTGTCTGACTGCAACTAAAATAATGGGGGTGAGACTGCAACTAGTTACTAGCTACCCGAAAACATTATTTCTGAAAAACCCCTTATAGATTAAAAAAAATAAAAACAAAGATTATTTAGACAATCCTATATCTAATTCTTCTTTAAGTGACGATCCTGCCGAGTGGATGCTAGACGGAGTTACCTTGGAGTCTTGGAATACCTTGGAGTCTTGGAATACCTTGGAGTCTTGGAATACCTTGGAGTCTTGGAATACCTTTTCAAAATGGCGTGAAACAAAATATTATGCCGACTTTTTTTTCTTCAAGGTGTCAGTACTCAGATAAAACCAGATATCTATCGCTGTCACTTTTTAGCCGAACATTAAGCAATGGTGCAACACGATCTCAACCTTGGCTTATATTTTCGAAAATCAAGGGTACAGTGTTTTGCGCCCCTTGTAAGATGTTTGGAAAATAGGGGTCACTATCTAATGAAGGGTTCAACGACTGGAGAACCGCAGTTCAAAGAATGAAGGAACATGAGAATTCGGACGAACACAGGTCTGTATTTGCGACACTATTATCCAGGAAGAATGATGGCGGTAGAGTTGACAAGAGTCTTGTTCTTCAAACAGAAGACGAAATAAAATACAGACATGAGATTTTGGTGCGCATTGTGGCTGTTGTGAGTTGTGAGGTCACTTTCTGCACGTGGATTGCTGTTTAGAGGTTACCATGATAGATTTGGATAAATAAAATAAATATATTTTTTTTTAAATAATTGGAAACTATAATTTGACCCATAACTTTTGGCTGAGTTCGATCCTTTTCTGGACTTAGGCCTACACATAAAACGCCATGGTAACAAAAGAAGTGGCACAACATCATATCTTTCGTCAAAAATAAGCGATGAAATGATCAATATAATGGCAGAAAAGATAATAAATACAATCGTGACTGAGATAAAACATGCCAAATATTTCTCTATCTCTGTGGACTCTACTCCGCACATATCTCATGTAGATCGACTTTCTTTCAGTGTGAGATATTTCTCTGAAGACGGATGTACTGTAGAACGATTTTTGAGATTCATTCCAGTATTCATTGATAGTAATATAATACACTATATTATTCCTTGATAGTAATATAATACACTACTATATTATTCATTGATAGTAATATAATACACTACTATATTATTCATTGATAGTAATATAATAAACTACTATATTATTCATTGATAGTAATATAATACACTACTATATTATTCATTGATAGTAATATAATACACTACTATATTATTCATTGATATTAATATAATACTGTAATGTTCCTTCGTCGTACTTCTTAACTGACTCTTCAACTCGCATACTCAAAACAAAGGTAGCTAACAGTTCTTCTCTTTATTAGGCATAACTTCTGGTTACATCAGCTCTCTATCTCTACGACTCTCTCTCTCTCTCTATCTCTCTAGGTCTGTCCTGGTCTGTCCAAGTCTCTCGTGGGTGACTCCCTAAACTGCTCTCTTACCCCGGGGTGGGTTGTTCTCTCTTTTAAACACTCTAAACTCTCGCCTTATATCCTCGGTTTCCCTCGAGGTGTCAAAGTTTAATCTATTAACCTTCGACCCTTAATTCCCCCCCACGAATTCTTTCCCGGTTTTATCCGTGACTTTCTTTACAAGTCACAATGATAAATAACTGTTGTCTTCCTTACAACCAACGCCCCTTAATAGCTGATCCAATCAACCAGACGTGAGGTGTTAGGTGTATTCCTCACGTTCCGTGGTCCATTCAGAGTTCATTGATACATCGGCGTGGTCGCCGGGCGTGAGCGCATAGGCGTTTTCCCACGTCCTACGTCCGACTCAGAATTCATTGATACGATTTATGCGCATTTGACCACCCAACATCCCGTACCTGGGGGTGGGGGGGGGGAAAGAGAGAGGCCGGAATACTTTCCGGTAATTGTCTGAGCGCATCATTACATTTCAGGTACGTCGCCTACCTACCGTCCGCTCCCCTCTCAAATATTTAACCGAAGGTTCTCAATTATTTCAACCCAGGTCCTCCACAATACACCCTGTTTACAAAACAATGTCGTCCCGACATTTCGTAACATCTCCGCGTTATGTTTAATTGTCTTCAAATGGCTTTGAGTGACTAAGACCCTCAGCACTATTCAAATACGAATTAACAATGACGCTAAATTGTGTGTACCGCAACAACTGAACTCCCATATACTCAACCATTATTATCCTACACCTGCACTTCTATGTCAACCTCTACACGTCTGTCAAATCTAGTGTGTAATTAGTTTGTCAATTTGTGTCAGATACCTGGCAGTTCAACTCTCATACACAACTACCATTAATTAAAACAAGGTACATTGAACAGTAAGCAGTTAGCATTAAGACTGTAACCATAGTTAGGAAAATATGAAAAGAGAAAAAAAATCAATGTGTAATGTCAATATAGTATAAAAACAAATGATTATGAAACTAATATATGGTAAGGAATTGATTAAGCATATCATCTTCAGTCTAAACATAGTAAGAAATCATAGTCATCTTCCGTTAAAATAAATTTATGCATCATAAACATAATTCCAAAATAGTTTCAAGGAGCAATGCTACCAAAACACAAGTAGGTCAATGTAAGCACCTAATTCATCAGATTGTAAGCATGTTACAAGCTACATAACCTGCTCATAACACATTAAAATTTCACACACAAGAACTGAACCACACAAAAAAATTGTGTCTAAATTTCAAAGCATCGTAAAATACAAACACTAATCAATGAGTGCAATCTTAATTCATAAACCATCAATATAGAATAATAAAGTATGTTATGAACGGTATCATATTTAACCTGAAAAGAAAACTAGTACAGAGAATTTTTCAAGGGACACCAGTTGAAATTTAAGTCAAAATTTGAGTTAGGTCCGTTTCATTTTATCAGAAGTAGAAATAAAAAAAAGTCTGTAATAACACTAATTCTCCATGAAGACTTTTGGAAGCTCTGGAGTAGCACACATTAATTTGTTTTTCAAGCAGTCCGTTTGAAGTTTTAAAATGCCATCTGGAAGATTATTGTCATGATGGTAGCATTTCAATCGATCGTGGTGAATTATTTTGGGCCTCACTTTTCCTTCTCCACGAATCTCGAATAACACATCACTAAATTTTCGACTAATTACGAATGGCCCACACCATTTATTGGGGTTCAATTTAGGGTTCCGACCAAGCTTTTTAGTCAAATCTAAATACAACACAACATCTCCCACATTGAATGTGTGATGTACAGCTCGGGCGTCATGGTCACGTTTCTGACGCTGCGCTGCTGTTCTCAGGTGGTTCCTGGCTGTCGCATAAATCTCGTCCAACTTTTGTTCCAACTTTAACACGTACTCCGGCACGGGCTGACTGAGACTTTTCTCAGGTAACGGAGCTCCCATTGAAAGGTGAATGGGCTGGTAGAGTTCCCGCCCAAACATCAGGTAATTAGGGCTGTAGCCGGTGCTGGGATGTTTGTGGGTTCTGTACGCACTGGTTAACAGTGGAAGGTGGACATCCCAGTCCTTTTGGTTTTCGGTGACGAAAGCTGATATCATCTTTATCAGCACGGAGTTAAAACGTTCAACTTGCCCGTTGCTGGCGGGGTGAAAAGATGAGGTTCTAGTCTGGTTGATTTCAAGTATTTCCATAACTTGTTTAAACAGTTTACTTTGGTAATTGGATCCTTGATCTGAATGTAACTCTAAGGGACAGCCAAAAATAGAGAAAAATTCACTCACCAAGGTAGACGCTGTAGTCTCCGCTGAACAATCTGGCAGTGCGTATGCTTGTGTATATTTGGTGAAAGCATCCACGACTACTAGAATGTATCTGTTTCCTTTATCAGTCACAGGCAGAGGACCAATAAAATCAGTACATACTCTTTGTAAAGGAGATCCTGTTAGGAATGATTGTAACTTTGCTGAACTGTTTGCGTGAGGACGTTTAGTGTGCTGACAGGTAGAACAGTTTGTAATGAACACTTGAATGTCTCTTTTCATTTTGTACCAACTGTAGTACTTCCTAACATTGTCTAGGACCTTGTTTATGCCCAGATGACCAGCATAAACTGACGCATGCATTTTTATCAAGACGGTGTCTACTAGAGCCTTTGGTAGCATAATCTTTAAATTTTCGTCCTTGCGACCGGGATTAAACCAACGTTTACACAACACTCCGTCCACAACGATAAGTAAGTCCAGATTTAACCATAGGTTTCTAACTGCCGGTGACTCTCCACTAATCTCCTCTCTCTTTGGTTTTGTTTTATTTTTAATCCACTTAAAGACATGGCTTAAATCTTTATCTTCTTGTTGCAAATTTCTAAGCATTTCTTTGGATACATCAAGCCCTTCAAAGAATTGATGTGTATTATTCCCTGTATTAAACGCCTCCCCTGACTCATTCTCAGTCAGGACATTGGGTGCGGATCCATCAGTACAAGGTAATTCACGATCGTCACTGGAATGGAGGGGCGTATCCCGCGTGCCATTATTGTCACCCATTGTACCTGCCGTCGACACAGCCGGGGAGTTAACTTGATCTAGTCTCGGGTTTGAAAAGAACACATTTTTCTGGTTTCAGTTTAAGTCCTGCCTGCCTCAATCTCGACATAGCTTCCTCGAAACGCTCCAAACACTGCTGAAAAGTCTCACCAAAAATACAAATGTCATCGATGAACACAACTAAGGTCCTATAATTGAGGCCTTTGAAAACCGTTTCCATACATCTTTGAAATGTTGCGGGTGCTCCTGTCAATCCCATGGGCGTTACGTTGTATTCATAGTGGCTATTCAGCGTGGAAAAAGCTGTTTTGGCCTTATCCTTTTCCTCTACTTCTATCTGGTAGTATGCTGATTGTAGATCCAAGGAACAAAAATATTTTGCACTTGCCATTGCCTCTATTAGTTCATTGCACCTAGGGAGTGGAAAACTATCCTTTTGAGTGACCTTATTTAGTTCCCTATAATCACATACCACTCGAACCTCGTTGTTTTTCTTCCTAATAAAATGCAATGGCGCTGACCACGGGGATTTTGACTCTCTAATAATTCCCGCTTCAAGTTGAGCAGCAATGACATCATCAACTTCATTTTCAAAAGCTCTTGGAGGTCGTCGGGGAGGAATTTTTATAGGTCTGGCATCTCCTGTCGGAATTTCGTGCTTAATTATTGATGTCCTACCCACGTCTAATGAAGAGGTTGAAAATAGGTCTTTGTTCCTTTGTAATGAAAACCACAATTTTTCCTGTTCTTCCTCATTTAGCCCACTGGTTTTCAACGTTTCCTCATAAAGTGTCCTTATACATGTAAAACTTTTATCCGGCTGAGTTACTGAATTTATAAATTTTGTCACCACGGGCACTTTATGTCTATGCAGATTTAGTCCACGTTTAATGGAAAATGAAAAATTGTAGTGACCTAGGAAATCAAATCCTAGGTAACCATCCTCTGCTATGTCAGCAATGTGAACCGTCCATGGGTATTTCTTGTTGTCTAGAATTAAATCTATATCACAGACTCCATAAAGTTTCACTGACGAACCACTGGCCGACTGGAGATGCAATGGAACCAGGTGGTCATTTAATGTTAATTGTTGGTGGATTTTACTAAAAACTCTCCTTGATAATATCGTCACGGCCGCCCCTGTATCTAATAAGAACTGAGTGTCAACTCCACAGATCACCACTGGCACATAGACAGCACTCATTGTTTGTGATCTAACATTTTGGAAGCGGTTCCCTGAGGCGGCCTGATTTAGTTTAAACGTTGAGGATTTCGTCCTCCTGGTCTTCTGTTGGGGCAGTTTCTTGAAATATGCCCGGTTTGGTTGCAGTTATAGCATCTAGGCTCCGCCCTCCTATATGACCTCGGTTCAGGTACCGATTGACGTGGCCTCGGTTCATGTACCGATTGACGAAATGGCTCTCTTTGCGAGGTGATGAGTGATCTGATGTCGTCCTTGAGCTCGCGTATTTCTCGCACTAACTGGTCTGTAGCAACTGATGCCACCTTCTGCCCCGGCACACACACGTTGTCCCTCAAATTTAGAAGCTGGTCAAGGGCAGCTCTCGCCTTGTCTACAGTGGGTGGCATGGCCATTATGCCCACTTGTGACACCATCGACTGGTCTGGAAGTCCACGAAGAAATTGTTTAAAACCGATGGCATCACGTGTGGTTTGATCTGCCGTGGGAAAGCTCTTGACGACCAACCTTTTTAGATCAGTCGCATACTCCGCTGTCGTTTCCGAGCTGAGAAAATTTCTTCTTTCCAATAAGTTTTGAAAGAATGCTGGTGTTCTATGGTCGCTGAATCTATCCGCCAGTGCGTCTTTCAATTTGTCAAAGGTATTTCTTTCCTCTTCGCCAATCTCGTTATAGGCGAAGTCAGCAGCAGCATCCTTTAATGAGACGCCTAGGTAAAGAAGTTTCTCCTCCTGGTTCCATTTCAAAATTTTAGCTGACGACTCAAATTGCACAATAAACGTCTGCCAGGCAGAGGTTCCATTGAAGGTGGTTAGGTTATTAAGAGCTGTGGCCATTTTCGGTTTTGTTCGACTGGAACTGGATCGTGCACTGTGCATTACAGTCAATATGATAGGAATAAAGAACTTTTCTCCTCGAAGACGCTGTAAGGTCAAATCCCACCGCTATGCCACCATTGTAATGTTCCTTCGTCGTACTTCTTAACTGACTCTTCAACTCGCATACTCAAAACAAAGGTAGCTAACAGTTCTTCTCTTTATTAGGCATAACTTCTGGTTACATCAGCTCTCTATCTCTACGACTCTCTCTCTCTCTCTCTATCTCTCTAGGTCTGTCCTGGTCTGTCCAAGTCTCTCGTGGGTGACTCCCTAAACTGCTCTCTTACCCCGGGGTGGGTTGTTCTCTCTTTTAAACACTCTAAACTCTCGCCTTATATCCTCGGTTTCCCTCGAGGTGTCAAAGTTTAATCTATTAACCTTCGACCCTTAATTCCCCCCCACGAATTCTTTCCCGGTTTTATCCGTGACTTTCTTTACAAGTCACAATGATAAATAACTGTTGTCTTCCTTACAACCAACGCCCCTTAATAGCTGATCCAATCAACCAGACGTGAGGTGTTAGGTGTATTCCTCACGTTCCGTGGTCCATTCAGAGTTCATTGATACATCGGCGTGGTCGCCGGGCGTGAGCGCATAGGCGTTTTCCCACGTCCTACGTCCGACTCAGAATTCATTGATACGATTTATGCGCATTTGACCACCCAACATCCCGTACCTGGGGGTGGGGGGGAAAGAGAGAGGCCGGAATACTTTCATCCGGTAATTGTCTGAGCGCATCATTACATTTCAGGTACGTCGCCTACCCTACCGTCCGCTCCCCTCTCAAATATTTAAACCCGAAGGTTCTCAATTATTTCAA